>PVKA01038518.1:0-20180 GCA_004027165.1 Ctenomys sociabilis
CTACTATTCGACATGAATGTTTCCAAGTTGCAGTGAAACGGATAAAGGACTTTGGAGATGAATTTATCTGCTAAATCCTGTGGTTGCCCTCCTATCTTGGATGATGACCCAAAAGAATGTCAACAGCTCATTTTCCCAGAGAGCTGGAAGGAATCCCTATGCAAGCCATAATCTGTACATTCTCAAAGAACCATTTCAAACATTGTATTTCACAAGCTGTTTTAAGTGATTTTTTCCTCTCATCTCTAGTATACTTAACAGTACTTTGGACATCAGTGCCTCTGAAATGAGGACTAAACAAAGTTTTACCAGGGACTTCTACATGTAACACATAAATTTTTAATTTATTTTCAATGTACATTTTAGACACATAGTCATCTTATTATAATAATACACTTATGGCATAAGTGAGGTAATGGCAAAAAATTAGTATTTCTCACCAATGAGAAAAGCGCCTTTTATTATTATCATTAGAATCAAATCTAATTTATGAGAAGTATTTATAGTCTTTCAGGATTTATAATTATTAAAAGTCCATAAAAGGCTGAACAGCAGTGGTGAGTAAAATACAGTATGTGAATAATCTCATAAAAGTACTTTAACAGGACTAGGGATGTAACTCAGTGGCCTGCCTAATATGCATGAGATCCTGGGTTTAATCCCCAGCCACACACACACACACACACACACACACACGTACTTTTTCCTTTGGCAGAACCAGGGATTGAACTCAGGCCCTTGTGCTTGACAGGGAAGTGCTTATTCCACTGAGTCATCTCCCCAGCTCCAACTTTTTTTTTTTCTTTTGTAGAACACAAAAGTACTTTAACAGTAAGAGAATAGATGATTTTTACATGATGCTTTTGGCATAATAGTTTTAGTTATATCATGTTCTACTTCCTTTTTACAGTAAGAACCAGTAAACAGTCATCATGGAGAATAACTTTTCTATATGAACTATTCATTATATTACTAGTCTCACTCCTTACAGCTTTAACTAGGTTTTCTTCTATAACTTAAAAATTCATTCTTAAAACAACGGAAAGCCCTGTCATGTATCATTCCGTGACTACAATATACATACTGTTAGGACTTAAAAGCCTGATTAACTTAAAGGTTAATATTAGCCATATCCCAACATTGATATGATTGTTCTACGCTAGCTTTAAACTTATACAAAATAGATGTTACTAAAGTCACAATGAGGGATTAGTTTTGAATATAGCTACAAAATGATCTTTACTGCATCTTTCTACCAAAGTTTCCCAGATAAAGTCCTTTAGACTAGCTACTCAAGTTAGAGAACAGTTAGTAGCATCTAAATCCAGCTCAAAACAAATATTTTAACAATTATTTTAGCTGTATAAAAAATAAGGTATATCCAACCTGAAATCTTTTTATACTATACTTTTTATCTTGAATTTAGACTTACTAGAAATCATTTTGGTTTGAAATACCAAGACTGTTGAACTATAACTCTATTAAAACATGAAAAGACATGTAAAAAAGCAGAACTTTTAAAAGCTGAAAATTAACATTTTTATAATCTTTAAAGCATATCACATTTATAACATTTTCAAAGACCAAAAATATAAACTTGTCTAGCTATATGGTGCATTTGTTTACTAAGACTTAAAGCAACACCATATAGCTAGACAAGTTAAACATAATACTAACACTGCTTTTTATACTTATCTTGAGACTTCTTCACAAGTGTCCACACTATACTGGTGTTTAAGTTTCTATGAGTTAAAGGCCAGATGTTTTTCACAAATGACCAACAACTGTAGTTAGAATAAATTAATGATTGAGTTTTTAAAAGCTTTGATGGAATTAAGCACGCTTCTTTTCTCAGTGTACCCATATGAATGTTTGCCTGTTAAACTTTTTCTTCCTTTTTTTGACAAGTGAGGCCACCCGGCAGAAAACAACTGATGCAAAACCCAGGAGTAATCCGTCTGTTTAGTTCAACACTATGGTTAGCCTTAACACAGCCTCTATTATCTAATGGATTTAGAGAAACTTTATGTAGTTGGTTCAGTTTTCAATTTTGTTGTCCTCTTTAAGGAAGCCTAGAGTTATTCCTATGCAAATATATTTGCATAGTGGTTTAATGAAAATTTCTGCAGTTTTGATTACCCTAGCAAGTGAAATAAGGATTGCATACATATATACCTTAAAAAAAATCATAATCCTACTAAGATTTTAAAGCATGTAGCAATGAACCTACCAGTGTTCATAGTATAAGATTAATGTAATTCTTTCCAAAAATGTTTTAAGAATATACTAAAAAAAGTGGAACCTAAAAAATGTACTCTATTATTACAAAGTCAGTATTAAATCATTACAGTAAAATGTAATGAGCATTTATGTAAGCAAAATAAATACATTACCCAGAATGTTATTTATATCCTGATTTAGAGGATGGAATTAGTGATACTACCTATTATCTACTCTTTTATTTTTTAATTCCTGAACCTGTTTCTCCTAGGAACAATGATGGGTTTTTTTGGCATCAGTTTCTAGACATACTCAACTAAGAAAGGTTCCACATACAGATCAGACATTATATAGCATTTTTAACTTTATCAAGGAAGTGAAACAGAAAAATAATGATATTCTACTACACAGCACAGAAGTAGAGGGTTCCAACTGAAAATGTACTTGGGTTTTACAATATGTAATTCTCTTGCAAATAAAATATAAACATGTATTTTAGGGTTCTAGCAAGACACTTAGATTTCTTTAATAAAACTGATTTTTCCCTTTGGACTAAGCACATCAATACAAAACAAATGAACTACCAAAGTGCCCTAATTAACAATTTTGCAAGTGAATACAGACATTAGTACAACACTGCTGCCATTAAAGTCTATTCCACAGCATATCTGTTTCTGTTAACATTTCAATAGACCAATTAAATGACCTTTCCCCCTTCAAACTCAATTAAGCTATTTGAACTTCAAATACCACCTTACCACGTACTTATACAAAATATACAGAGAGGAAATTAATTTTTTAGTTTTAATGGGCTTACCCACTCAAAACCATTTTAAAATTAGCTGTCACAGAATTTCATGTAGTATGAATATAGGACACATATGAATATGCAGTCGGAGAAATTAACCTTTCCAGTCTAACTTGACATTATTTATTACATATTATACTTTGGGTTATTTAATAGTTTTGTAATTCATATAACAGTTTAAAAATTTATATTCACAAATAATATTTATTGTTTGGGTAAACTAAACACTAAAAAACAGCAAGCCAACTAATGAAAAAAATTTCAAGTATAGAAGAAGTAATCTTTTCTTCTCACAAATTTTGAAAAATGAAGGTGATTATTTATATAACACTAAATGTTCCAAATCTTGAAGACCCCAGCATTTTATAATAGTAAAGGGAACATATTAAACTTTTGAAATTTCTTGATGTAAAAAAGCATAAACACATGAGAATAGTAAGGAAAGAAGAAAGAAGAAGAAAAGAACATTGACACTGAAATATAACAGTTCTATTTCTACTGTCTGAAATTATTTCCAAACATTTATTGGCACCATGGGAGAGCACAACAAAAGCATGATTTCTGGGGAAAAAAGGCCTTCACCTCTTTAGAATGTTAATCTGTCATATCACTTGTTATTCTACCCCAGCATGTACTGTCTGCTGCTATACATAATTAAAAGAACACATTTATTAAGTAGTCTGATCACTGGACATTTTAACTTGTAATTCATGGTAACTAGATAGTCAAAGTAAAATTTACTTAAATTTTCGTTTCTTTGTAAAACTTTGTAAACGCTGTGTATCTCAGATTAAGGACAACATATAAAAGATCCCCTCCTCTAATCTGCCTAAAAATCCCTTTTCATCCAATTGTTGAAGAATGCTTGAAAGGCTCACACCAAGCCTAAGACCACTGCACATATGGGGGAGGGGAACCTCTGAAGTTAGCTAATTAAACTGTTTGTCTTCTGAAACATTTAACTGGCTTTAGAGATTATTCTAATTAAGAATGTTAGATATACTTTTTAATGTAGCTATTAAAATTAATCATAATCCAGAAATCTCATGCACTGAACTGAATAGAAATGTGATAATATTTTTTTTTAATTTTAGGAAGAATAATTTTGAAAAACCTCATCAGTCTGCTTTGAAATTTAGCACACATAGAGAAACCATAAATGCTTCCCATGTATTGGGTAAATCACCATATTTGGTATTCTTAGGCATAATGCACCATAGAAGAGGAAGTAAGGAGTACTGGCTGAGAGTCATATTATACATGGTACTATAGGATTATAAGTAGGAAATAATAAGCTACAGTAAAAAGGAAATTATATAAATAGGTATGTCCAAAACTGTATCATGTCTTTACATAAATATATTTTAGAGCTCTGAAATTATGGGTAATATTTTACACACACACACACACACACACACACACACGCACACAGTAATCTACCTTTCTATGCCACAAAAAGAAGTTGGCAGGCAAATAAAACTAATGACAAGCAAAAAAGCCAATAAGCAACCTGCTACTTTGTAAAATTACTTTTCCTTCTAAATAATTAAAACAGAAATAAAAGAAACAAATGAATTATGATGATTGCTATACACACAACAGGCAGCCTCTATTAGAATCCAAAGGGTATTATTCTCTAAACACTTTTTCTTCCCTTACTGCTGAAAGATTATACTGGTTATCCCATTAAAGTTGGTAAAATGCCATTCTTGTGTCTTAAAGCTCTAGTATTGGAGGTCAAGAAGTGTATGCTGCTTCTTACAAGGCTAGTGTGGATGTAATCTTCCCAAAGTTACAATAATTAATGTTAAGCTTCTTTAGCAATACGTTTCTGAAAGAACTTGCCTGATAATATACTTAGAGCCTGGCTAGCTGTTTGTGTTTCTGAGCAAGAAATTATTCTATGCTGCTCACGTACTTGAGCTTAAATCTGTAAACTAGGATGATATTGATGAGTAGTTTGACTTAAAAACAGATATAATATTTAAATATTTAGAAATCATGTAGGAGACAGAGATATAACTTGAAAAATTTATCAATTCTAACCTAACAGATATACTAAATTCTAAGTCTGTATATTAATATATGTAATTAAATTTATCATGGAAAATGGCATATATTCTACCATGACCTTGGGCATTTCTAATATCTATCTATCTATCTATCTATCTATCTATCTATCTATCTATCTATCTATCTATCTATCTATCTATCTGGTAGTGAGTTAAGCCCAGGGCCTCCCATTTAGCCATACCTCCAGCCTCTTTAAAAATTTTAAGATAAGGTACTGCGCTAAATTGCTCAGGCCAATATCAAATTTGCAATCCTCCTGCTTCAGCCTCTCAAGTAATTGTGTGTATTAACAAGCTTGGCTTCAAAACTGTCTTTTAACATTATAATTAATAGTTAGCTTTTAAGTAACAGTCCATTCTGAGTAAAAACAGAAAATTTAATTTTTTTCACAGTGTATATAGTAACTACATGCTTATTTTTTCAAACACAAAAATGTTAGACTTAAATGATATTTTTACATATAGCAATTCATACAAACCCCAAAGAAAGTTTATATTTTTATTGTCTTTTTTCTAATGAGAAAGTTATGAATAAAATAGGAGTGAAAAAATAAGCAAGAACAGAAAAGTGTTAAAAAACTACCTATATAATTAAGAATAAATACCATTAAGTGGACTGTATTTTTAATTTGATAAACTCAAAGAAAAAGTGTTACAATTTTTATTTTATGTTTAATTTATTCCTTTTCTCAAAATATTTGTTCTAAAATTTCAAGGAATGGCATAGAGTGGAATAGAACGATGAGATTTTTAAAAAACAACTTACTTCAAAAGGACAAATGTTTTACTCTGACATTTATGTGCAAAGCACTGTTGAGTCCTTGAGGGAGCCAAAAGATGAATGAAAGATACCATACTGGCCTGGCTAGTCTAAGTAAAACATTTTATGAGCCACTGAGCATACATGCACGTGTTAAAATGAAGTGTTATGAGAGAAGGAGAAAATAATTCTGGCTAGTAGTATGATCTAGGAAAGCATCCTGGAAGCAGTTTTAAATGTCAGAACAAGCCAAATTAATTCTCTTATACCCTATTTAGCTTTTACTCTCAATTATGTAAAATAAGCATGAGGGCTTGGGGTGTAGCTCAGTGGTAAAGAGCTTGTCCGGCATGTACCGGGATCTGGGAAAAACCATGAGAAATTTTTAAAATAATTATATTAGTACCTCCCTTATGTATCAGAGATAAGTTCCGAGGCCTCTGGTGATTGACTCAAACTGCCAATGGAACTAAATGCCATATGCAATATTGTGTTTTTTTCCTACCTATGATTCAATTTAACTTGT
This sequence comes from Ctenomys sociabilis, assembly GCA_004027165.1. Classification (NCBI taxonomy): domain Eukaryota; kingdom Metazoa; phylum Chordata; class Mammalia; order Rodentia; family Ctenomyidae; genus Ctenomys; species Ctenomys sociabilis. The sequence continues at coordinate 6,387 of PVKA01038518.1, forward strand.
AAATTATGGACAGTAAGAGATTAACCACCATAATGAAATAACAATTGTAACAAATACATATGATTCAAAGACATGTGAATGTGGTATCTTTCTCTCAAAGCAGCTTGTTTACCCTTCTTGTAATGATGTAATATAATGCCTACATGATGAGATAAAGTAGGTTAAATGATGCAGGTATTGTGATGTAGAGTTAGGTTACTATTGACCTCTTGATATGTAGTTATGTGTCAAATGATGGCTGACTATAGGTAACTGAAACTGGGGTTAGAGGGATTATGTATTATAAAACTAATCCCTTTCTCTGTATGTGAATGGTCCTGCCTCTGTTAAGACATAAATGAGAGAGACAAGAGAGGGTAATGTGCAGGAAAGTAAAGGACTGTTCTTTTTTTCCTCAGTGCTGTGCTAAACTCAAACCCAGAGATTTAGGCAGGCTTGACAAGTGTAAACCTGTGTATGTGGGTGGGTGGGTGGGTGGGTAGGAGGGGGGCCTATGATATTGTATATGCTATAAATTATTTTAGGTATGTCATAATGACTTTATACATTTTCTTAAGCAGGAACCATTAATGTTTTGCTAAATGGTATAAAGAAATGAATATAGTTGACCGCTTTAAAAATACTGAATTTCTTCAAGTATTCCCTGTCATGGAAGCATCTCATTTCTGTATTAATTTTGAAAAATAGTTTTGTGGGCCACATCAATCTGTGTTGGAGATTATTTCTATTAGAGCTTGAAATACTTTACTTCAAGCTCTCCTAAAAAAAGAAATGTAACTTTTGTATTTGACAAGGTCAGTCAAATCCCTTCAGGATTTACCCTAAAATCCTATACCACAGTTTCTAGATCCTTTGTTGGTGTCAGCCATGTGGATGAGTCACAGGCATTACTTGACCAATTTGCTGTCTGTGAAAGCCTGAGAGAATGTTTTCTCTCCATGTCACTCTCCTTTACATCGTCAATCACTTTCCTCTGTGGTCCCATAATCTTCTCGATCAGAAAATTTGGGACTTCACTCAGTTATAGGATGTTACAGTACAGGTGCTCTTATATCCTGAATCCTCAATGACCTTGAAAGGCCAGGGCCAAAATGTTGACTGTCCTTGCAGCCTTTCTTTTTCTCTAATTTTTGGTCTGCAAACTTATGTTGTTAAGCTTCCAGAAGAGAAGCTTAATGATGTTATTACCCTATAACATAGGCAGTTGAGCTTACCCTCACCATCTGTCTGAATATCAAACATCTTAGACATAACATGGAACAGGTATTTTCCATTAAGTATTGATATGTTAAATTTTAAATCCTTACAGAGGGGGACTACCCACTTGAGCCCTTCTCCTGTCCCTCTCTCAGATAGGAGCTTTCTTTCCCTCAATATATATATTTTGCTCATAAAAAAATAAAAATAAAAATACTGAATAAGCCCCTAATGTGGTTGGTGGTAACATTTGTAAGTGATCTTGTTAATATCAGTTTTATACAACTTTTAATGAAGTCAAATAGCAAAAAGGGGCTGCAATGATGAACTCTAAATGTAGGGAAGCTCTATAATCAAAAAGAAGACATTATCTAAATAGGCATCATTAGTTTAAAATCAAGCCTCAAGGACAATTACAAGTGATATGCACATATATTTACTCTTTTAGGTGATAAGAAACATGTTTTTCATAACTCAAAAATTATGAAAACAATAATTCTTTCAAAAGGGGCAAGTGAAACCCAATGTTTTTCTAACATTGACAGAACTGTAAAACAGCTTCCCAGGCAGGAAAATAACACTTGAGGAAGCTAACCAGTGCTGTTGTTATCCAGAAAGCCAGCTGCATTCTCTGTTGCAGTAAATACAATATATTTGAAAATCTGGCTTCTTGGTAATACAGCCATCAAGCATCCTTCCTCTACAAATGCAGACTTCATTGAGAATCATGAGGAATGGTTATTACATTTATAGCATGGGCAAAAACAATTTAGGTTTTCTTCAAAGTAGAATACTCATCTTAATTAATACTACTCATTGCCTTCCATCAGAAGAAGACATGAATTTGGATTACCAAAAGATTAAATAGATAACTCCCCATCTGGAAGGAGTTTTATACAAGGAACAATGGAAAAATAATAGAGGAGGTATTTAAGTATATTCAAAATTGGATCATTTTCTGTGCCAACTCATTACTAGTGCAGATATGGTTTTAAAGTACTGTTCTCAAAGGAGAAATCTGTGGACCACCTGGTTCAGAGTCAGAGAATATTGTAAAAATGCAGATTCACAAACTTCATTTTCCACGCATTAGGAAAGGGGAAAGAGGTAGAGCAGGATGAGAATCTGCAAACTTGGCTGCTAATTTTGATGCATACTGAAGTTTGAGTATAATTTTTATTGCACATATAATTTCAGAAACAATATCAAGGAAGTATTTACTAATTCTAGTACCATAAAATTGCAATAAATGTCAAGAAAATGAAAGATATAAGAGAATAATTTCAAACTAATTCTAAAGACAAATTTTACTAATATAATGACATAAATTATATATTATATGAAATAATCTGAACTACTAAAAACATTTATTCTTTTACTGAATACTACCTTCATTCAATGAAAGTCAATCTGTATTAGAGAATGTTTATAGAGCATTTCTTTTTTCTTAATAATAAAGAATACTTTCATGAATTGATTGATAAATGTTTAGTTGATTTTGCATTATTACCATTCACTTCCACTTGGTTTTAGGAGAGCATTTTATGGGGGTAATGGAACAGGACAGAGAAGAGGTCCTTATGTACTGTAATTGCTGATGATATATGACTTGCCCTTTAGGATATCACTCAAAGAGGTTGTACTTTCATTAAGATGTTTCATCACAAAAATCAAACTAACAAAATTTCTGTAAGTCATTTTGATTAAACCAAACTTAATTGTTATGGAAGAAAACATATCCACAATTTAATAATTGGATAGCAGATTAATCTTTAAATTCTAAAGTCAAATATAAGAGAGAAAAAGTTACTTATAGATCTAAAAGTGGAGTAGTTAAAATAAAAGATTATACAAATATTTCATAGACACAGCTCCCACATATATACTCTTATGAATTAAAGTAAATAAGCAAAATAAGAATATTTTAGAGAAATAAGTTACACAAAGTCAGTTAAAAATAACATCTTTTGTTACCTATTCCCCAAATAACTTCTGAAAGACCAAAATGCCTAAAAGCATCAGGACAATATTATCTCACTTTTCAAGAACAGATTTTAGAATACTTCTTCCTTCTAAATATTGGAGATGCAAATTCTAAAATGTAAAATGAATGCTTGTGAAGGACACTGAGCTCCCTCTGGTGAAAGCATAACAAGTTTATTAAGTAAGCACCACCTCTGGAATTATAATCCCCTCTGGCTTCTTCCACTGAGTTTACTGGTTCAATTTTCATAACCATGAGCATCATTAGGGCAATGCAGTAATTAAGAGTTGTTAGAAAGTGAATTCTCAAACTGCAGATTAGAAAATTAAACTATTTCCTGATTACATATTAATGGAGCACAACAATAGCAGTTGCCATAAGCTTGGAAGGCAACCAAGGGATAAATCTGTGTACTTAATTACCATAAACAATGGCTGCATAGAAATGAAGTTTTATGCACATTCCCTTCTGTAATATGTCTGATATCAGTACACACTTGACAATTCTTGTTCAATTATCTCTATTATTTAATGCGCTGTGAACGGCTCTGTGTAAATAAAATTAACCACCCCAATTACTTTGAATTCATCTAGGGACAACGTAATAAAAAATGTGAAGAATTCTGCATGCCTATTAATCTAAAACATTACAGAAGCTTCCTCATATTCTCTTGTCTATATTTATTTTGTCTATATTTATTTTACTGCTCTGCTAATTCAATTACATTTACCACTGGTGGTCAATGGAGTTTTTGTTACTTAATTAATCCTTATATAGTACCATAAACATGGTCATTATCTGATAATATCTACAGGGTCTCAAATGGTAAGTACTGACTTTAATAACTAAATGAATTTAATCAAACTTATATGTCTATGTCTAAATCATTAAAAACATTTAAAAAACTATAAAATAAATATGAATTACAATAAAATTCAGAATTCCTCTTAGAGTATAAGAAACAAGAAAATATAAATGAAAGAATCCAGAGCTGAGATACACATAGCATAAAATGTTTGGCTCTTAAAAAGATTTTAAAGGATTGGCTCTGTGTTCAGTTTTGTACTTAATGTCTACGAGTCATAGCATGAACAATCTGTTTTATACTGTACATCCAATATATTACCTTAGCATTAGCAGTACACTGTTATAATAAATAGCAACACAGTTCTGTCTATGTGATAATTTAATGTTGGTCTTTATGAAGGAAAATCAATCAATGAGAGAGAAATCATATTATTTTATACTTTTATCACAGAAATGCTGTTCAGAAAACCTTCTGCACTTGCCTTTTCTGTTACTTATTCACAGAGCCAATCTATTATGATCATATATAGTATATTAAGCAGATAAGACCCTCTAAAACTAATAATTTTAAGTATCTTGACTCTAAGCAAGAGACATGACACTGAATGAACCAATGTTCCTGCTACTGAACCACTAATTTTCTATATGCTCTTCTAATGTACTAAGAAACTATGCTTTTTAATGGCTGAGGTTACATTTTCATATTGAAACAGATCAAGATCACATTTTTATTTTAGGAGTAAAACGAAGGGGCTTTAACATACGAAATGTGTGTATATATCCAGTGTCATAATTGTAAACTACTAATATAAAAATAATTGCCTTGATTTAGTAGAAGTTGGACACTTAAATTTTAACTGGTTTTACTTTTAATATACCCCAGAAAACCACTTTTAGCATTTCTAAGTAGTTGATATTGAAAAATGACTGCCTGAAAGTTACTACATTTAAGTTTCAGAATGTTCTAAACTCACCCTTAATGTTTTTTCTTCTTAGTTAATAATTATATATAATATAATTAGAGGGTCCAGATAATTAATAAAATTGTCATGAAATCTGACATTTACCTCTAAGAAAAAGAGAGATGAAGCAAGAATAGATCAGGTAGTGTCTGAGAGTTGTTCTCCACAGCTATGAGATAGTGTATGAATTCATGCTTTACCACTTGTAAACTGGTACAAGTTATGGGAACTTATTTCTCTGAGCCTTGTTTTCCTTATGTGAAATCTGTGATTCTTAATAGTTCTGATTATTAACAAAATCTATTTCATAAGACTATCATGAGAAAAAAAATAATGTGTGTAAAGCATCTTCTAGAGCTACACATAATTAACACACAATAAATATTTACTATTGATGTGATGTTTAAGTGAAGATAATAGATAATTCTGGAGATTCAAAAGTGAAAGCTCTTATAACAAATCATATCTATTTTATTTTTGTGTGTTATATGTACCCCTTTTTTCCCTTTTTCCTTCTTAATTTTTTAAGACAGTCTCTCCCTGTAGCCTACGCTGGTTTAGATTAGTCCAGGCTGGCCTCAAATTCACAGGGATCCCTCTGCGTCAGCATCTGGAGTGCTTGGATTATACCAGTGTACCACCACACTAAGCTCTAAGTTTCCTTCATGTGTATGTGTGTGTGTACTCTCACTACAGAGCTTGGACTCATAGTGATCCTCCTATTTTCAGCCTCCCTAATGTTGGGATTGCAGGTGTGCAGTACTACACCTGTATTCCATCACTGGATCAGTGTGCCTGGGGGTGGGGGTGGTGCAGCATGTGGTGCCAGGGATTGAACCCTGGCCCCTACACTTAGTTAAGCAAGTGGTTTGTCTGCTGAGCTATCCCTCCAAGTATCCTTTCAAGCAGCTTTCATATTACATGTGATTCCTTACTAAGGGGTAAAGAATCTTTTTAGAGAATGTATAGCAAAGCTATCCCTTCCCCTCATTTGCAGTTATTGGGCATTCAACCCATTTCTTTTAATTCATTTTTCCCCTAAGTATATTTAATATTCTAAATGGCAACTTGGTTTTTAGAGTGAATACTCTTTTTTTGTCTTTTTTTTTTGGAGACAGGGTCTCACTGTGCAGTTCAGGTTGGCCTGAAACTCACTTTGTAGCTCAGGCTGGTCTCGAACTCAGAACAATTCTCCTGCCTCAGCTTCCCAAGTGCTAGGATTACAGGCATGCACTACCACGCCTGGCTTAGAGTGAATACTCTTTTAAAAAATTAAGGAATCAGGGACTGAAGAAGGCTATCGATATCTTTTTATTCAGTGATCAAAGGCTGTAAAGTTGGAAGAAGTAACTTTATTGCAGTGCACACGTATTTAATTTTTATACTTTCCAATCACTGGAATATAATACCCAATCCTCTCACTATGCATAATTTAAAGGTTCACAGTTTCAGGAGATTCAGCCCATTGTAGGCTGGCTCCAAGGCAGAAATGTAGTGGAAGGACATGGGGGAGCAAAAATACTTAGTTTATGTTGGTTGAGAAAAGAGCAAAGGGAGGGTACCAGAGAGGAAGGGATGAAGGATCAGATATAGACAATGAAGGCTCCATGACCCACCCAGACACACTCAGAAGAGTGCTTCCTCACAGTAATCTCCTAATCAGTTCCCAAGCCAATCAACTTGACAATTAATCTTAACCACCACAAAATATAAACCAAATGCTTAAAAACACAGTAAAACTACAATTCTAAAATAAGAAAGTTTGATAACCATCAAATGAAAACATATTGAGAATGGAAAACAAACACCATTCATCATGGTAACACAATTTATAACATTACAGTAAAAGGGTCCATCAATATTTCCATTATAAGATTCAGTTGCATTTTTTGCAAAGTTAGAACATTGGGCACACATACATTATCACTATACCGACATGCAGCTTGGAATATACATAGCATATATTTCTACCTAACATGTTTTGCTATTCCAAAAAAGTAATCATAATAACCTCTAGGTGCTACAAACTCAAAATTTCTTTCTCAACAATTATATGTGCATGTGCATGTAAGAGCAGACAGAAAACAACCTACATGAAAAGTTTTAAAGGTCTTAACATGGGATGGAAGACAATAATATGCCTTGAAGCACATTTTTAAAAGAAAAAAATAAACCAGGAGTGGTGGCATATACCTGTGATCCTAGTACTCTAGGAAGGTGAGGCAGGAGGACAGTAAACTCGTGCCCAGTGTGTGCAACTTAGTGAGACTCTGTCTCAGTTTTTTTTCTGTGTGTGTGTGGAACCGGGGATTTAACTCAGGCTTGCACTTGCCAGGGAAGCACTTATTCCACTGAGCCATCACCTCAGCCCTCAAAATTTAAAAAATAAATAAAAAATGGGGTTGTAGGTCAGTGTGAAGGCCCTGGGTTTAATCTTCAATAAAACACACACACACACACACACACACACACACACACACACACACACACACACACAGAGTATTCAAACAATCATAATTTAGGATTAAGCCAGCAACTGCAGAAGTACCAGACATATCTACCCTCACATTTCCTCTGTCTCTGTCACTGATTCCATTTCCTAGCCACTGCCATTCTCATCCTGGCATCTTCTCATTTTGTTGCATGACCCACTGAGGCTCTCTGTTACATTTCTTTCCTATTTTCTTGCTAAAGCTTCCTTGCTAAAGCTTCATGGTAGGAGAAATGCTTAAAACTATGGACCATTATCTAGGCTCTTGTACTCTGCCCTTACTTCCTCTCACTATGCAACAGCAACAGTGTAAAATAGGTGACCCTTAAAATGCAGAGTTTCTCAAGCTCAGGAACCTAAGGCTTGCGTTTAGGATAACTATTCATATTATGGGGCTAGGGAGATGGCTCAGTGGAATAAGCACTTCCCTGGCAAGTGCAAGGGCCTGAGTTCAATCCCTAGTTCCACTGAAAAAAGAACTATTCATATTATGTTATTATATTTTGAACTAATAATGTTTTAAATTTTCTTTTTAAAAATTGAGACAAATCCTCATTTTGTTCCTGTGCTAGTCCTGGACTTGCAACCCTGTCTCAGCCCCTGGAATAGCCAAGAATATGAACAAAGACACAGTGCTTGGTTTCAATTAATGGCTATTGTGAATTATTTAGCATGTGAACACTTCTAACAGCTTTTATGAATATTTTTTTTCTTTTAGTACTTACTACGGGGTCTCACTACACATATCAGACTCATAGTGATTCTCCTTTGTTCAGACTCCCAATTGCTGGGATTACAGGCATGCACCACCATGCCGAGTTTCAATCACTGTCTCAGCACACCCCAGGGACACGGTTGGCACTGCAAGCTGGGGATCGAACCCCAATCTCTATGTCTGGTGAATTCTAAATAAACCTCACAGCTCAATTAAAATTAATTATAGGATTACTGTATTATTCTGAAATTCCAATCCCAGGTATATATCAAGAACTAGCCAGGGATGGTGGCACATGCCTGTAATCAAAGCACTCGGAAGACTGAGGTAGAAAAACGACAAGTTTAAAGCCAACCTACACTATTTAGACCCTGTTAAAAAACAAACAAAAAAATGCCCCTGAAATCAGAGCTTCAAAAAGTACTTGTACACAAGTGCTCAAAGCAGCTAAAAAGCAGAAACAACCTAAATGTCTACACAGATACATAAATAAATAAAATACATTATATACTATATATGCCTATATCTTGTAATCTGAGCAACTACTTTGAATATACAATATATTATTGTTAATCTCCTATTATCTTGTTTTCACTTTCTGTATTATTGGTTTTTCTTTAAAATAAAAAGTACACACACACACACACACACACACACAACCATTTTTGTTTGTTTTTTTTTTTTTGCAGACCCAGGGATTGAACTCAGATCCTTGTGCTTACCAGGGAAGCGCTTATTCTACTGAGCCATCTCCCCAGACCCTATATTTTTTGTTTTTAAGACAGGGTCTCAGTAGTTCAGACTGGCCCTGAGCTCACTATGTAGCCCAGGTTGACCTCATACTCAGCAATCTTCCTGCTTCAGCCTCCCTAGTACTGGGATTACAGGTGCATACCACCACACCAGGTCTAATATTGATAAACTTTAAAGACATTATATTAAGTGAAAGAAGCTGAAAACTAAAGAACAAATATTATTTAATTCCATTATATGAAATATCTAGAATAAATCAAACTCAAAGACAAAACAATATAGCAGATTTGGATGGACAGTTAATATTTTAAGAAGTAAATAATTGGGGCTAGTGAGATAGCTCAGTAGCATAAGCACCTGTGCAAAGTCCTGAGTTTGATCTCTGGTAATGCAAAAAACAAAAACAAAAGCAAAAATAAACTAACAAAACCTCACAAAGAAGTAAATTACTTTGGTTTGTGGAAATTAAAACTTCTAAAACTACATATTTATTAGTGGTGATTATGTAATACTGTAAATATATTACATTGTCTAGAATTGTACATTTTCTTTCTTAGTATTGCATAGTTTCAAACAATTTTATATCATGTTAATTTTAAATCAGTAAAAAATTGAGTATCATCAGTATCAACAAGTATACAAAAACTTAAAAAAGGAGGTAAAGTGCACTGTTTTCAGTGAAGAAGATATGGTGGGAAAAGATACTTGAGTTAAGAGCTAGAAAACCTAAAAAAGAACATGTTTGAATCCTACTGTCTTTACTAATGGTATCATCGTTTTTTAGTGCATTTTGACTAGAATAACAGCTTTTATGGGTCATATTTTTATAATACTTGACCATGATTTTTTCCCTTTTATTCTCCCCTTTTTTCCCCATTTTCTTTCTCTTTAAGTCTCCCTCCTATGTACTTCTAAATAAGATAATCTATTCCCTTGGCTGAGCCTCAGTTCATCATGTGAAGAATAAACAGTGCCTCATTCTAATGCTGATAATCATAAAGTACACTGAAATCTTTAATTTCTAACACACCAGAGAAAAGGTAGTAATACCTCAAATGAAAGCTTGGAATGTACTGGAAACCAAAACTGGAAAGAATGAATAAATATATGGCTTTTATCTTCTAATATTTTATCCCTTTAGATAATAACTCAGTTTTTGGACCCCTGCTCCCTTCCTGTGGTACTAGGGGCTTGACTGAAAACCTTTATACTAAACTCCATTTCTAGACCTTTTCATTCTGGGACAGGGTCTTCCTAAATCACTAAGTAGGCCCTTGCTAATCGTTTGCCAAACTGATGAGGTTACACGTATGGGCTATGGTACTGGTTTTAGGCAAATCTTAAAACATATTTGTGCTGATGGGAGTTCAATACAGTCACAAATGATTCTTGAAATTTATCAAGTTGGGGGGTGTCTAGTCAGTTTAGTTTGAATCTGTAGTAGCAGACCACTTAGGATTACAATCTGTCCTACGAAATAAGGAATATCATAATTCCCAAAGAGATTAGGATCATTAATTATAACTGTTTTGTGCTATAAATCGTCTATATTTGGAATGGGCTATTTTAAAACTTTACTAATGATAATGTGAGTTGGAAAGGAGAATGTGAAAATTTTTATTAGAACCTTCAATACTCAGATTGTACATGAAAAAGGAAACAGGGCTGGGGAGATAGCTCAGAGGTCTAAGTGCTTGCCGGGCAAGCACAACGACCTGGATTTGATCCCTGGTACCACATGCTATGCTGGGCTGGGAACCCTGAGTGTGCTGCGCCAGCCACCAAAACTGCACGTGGTGGTACATGCCTGTAATCCCAGAGCTGGGGAGACTGAGGCACTTTGATCACTACAAGTCTGAGCTGTGTAGCTAGACCCTGTACCAAATAAATAAAAGATTTTTTAAAAATTCAAAAAGAAAACAGAATTTCTAGGGTTTTTTTTGTTAGTGGAATAAGGCTTTTTGTACAGCAATATCTAATTCATTTAATATAATTAGCAAAGCTATTTTACCCCATTTATTAAAAAATATCCTGTATATTTAAGGAGAAAAATACACAGGTATCTCTATGTAATTCCTTAAATATTTTAAGGAGAAAAATTCACATATGAAATGAATTTAAGGAAATAATTTAAAACTATATGGCAGAAATCATACTATCTAGTCTTTTTATATTGTTAGCATACCCATTTAATTTTTTTTGTATAGGGTTTCGCTATGCAGCTCAAACTTATAGTGATCCTTCTGTCTAAGCCTCCCCAGCACTGGGATTACAATTGTGCACCACCTTACCCAGTTTGGGTGGCTGACCCAGCAGGGGGCCAGCATGGTATGCAGTACTGGGGATCAAACCCCGGTCCTTGCACTTGCCAGCCAGGTGCTTAGACACTGGAGCTAGCTCCCTGGCTTCAACCAGTAGTTTTTAAATTCCTTAGAAACCAAAGGAAAAAATGTAAATGTAAAGCAATTGACTGTGTAATCTGGCATAGTGTGAAGGGTCCTGAATAACAGTATCTGGCAACCTGAATTTGAGTCTGAGGTCTGCCATTTGATGAACTGTGTGAGCTTCAGCATTTGCTATACACCTCTGTATATATCTTGCTATGCCTCATCTGGGCAATGAAAAAATTAAGTTATGTCACAGAAGTTTTTTGGTTTTAAATTTTAAGCATAGAAAATTGTTTCTTCAAACAAGCTCTTCCCAGAAGCCCACAATTTAAAATAAATAAACTCAAAGCTATTCTTGAGATAAGGTAAGGAACCTAGATGCTTCTTCACCCTTATTTTCCTAGCACTCTAAAGTACCACTGAGGCAGCTTTGGGGCTCCACCAAACAGTTTGAAATCCAGTGAATAATTAAAAGGTTCATATCCCTTTCTGTTCTAGTACGTCAGAATTTCACTAATATATGCACACAAATGTTTATTTCTGAAGTTGTTCTATTATAAATACATTTTTGGAAAATGAAGAAAACATTCAGGAAAGACTTCCTATTATAAGACGTGCTACTCTAGTTTAATACTGCCATAAAATTAGGGGTTGGGAATGTACTCAGCAGCACAGTGCCTGCCTGACAAGTGTGAGGTCCTGAATTTGATTCCTGGTACTGAAAATAGGAACTCCTGACAAATCAGAAAGACCACTGAGATGTCAAGTATGTTGCACAAAAAGGCCAGGAAATCAAAGCATATGTGCTGTCGGTTTAGGTGAAATGTGTGTGGAATTTTCTGTTGTCATATGTATGTACATTCTGCTGTAGGTCTAATAATTGAACTAAAGATTTTTTTGGTAAAGTGATATTGGTATTTGCATTATAGTTCATAAAAGAACTTTTGTTGTTTAGACTTTGTACACTTAAAAAAGTCAATGCTGAAAATTTTTTTATGAATATGAAAAATTTAATAAAAATTAAATTGAAGCAATTAATTAGATCAAAGGAATATATTTTGTACTTACTTGTCACATGTATCATTCTTAATAAAGCTTAGCTTTGGTGTGAATGATTTGAATTAATTTCTCATTTTTATCTTCCTATAGGAATAGCAGCATTTTAAAGAAACATACATACACACATACATATTATAGTTCTTTTCCAATATCTTACTATAGTCTTAGATCTAGCAAATCACCATTTGCAACCAGCATTAAATGCCAATCTATCCTCTGGTCAGGATCTAACTTGCTGTTCCAATCCATCTTTACAAACGTTGCTATATGCCTTAATCCTTTCAAATGTAACTGTGACACAAAGTATTACAGACTTTTAAAAACCTGTTCTCTTGTAAAAAAAAAAAATTGTGGAGCATCAGTAACCAGATAGTATTCTCAAATTTCAGTGATCTAGTCCATGGAGCCGTCCCCTATGCACAGTGCTCTGTTTCATGAAGTACATGGCTTTAGCTGGCCAAATCTTTTTTTTTCCCCCCAATGAATCAGTAGAACAGTAAAGATCTTACTTTTTTTTTTTTTTTTAAAGCACTAGCATATCAATGAGGCACAGATGTGTATTCCAACTCTGCATGGATGAGCACACTGTTCAATAGTGCTGGCTCACACGGTATCAGGGCAAGTTATCACTTCCCATGAAGGCACTCTTATCACCAGGGCCCAGAGAGGTGGCTGCAAATCGCAGCCTTTTTATTTTCAAGGCAGTTTTGCTGAACATTCAGGCTTCAAAGATTCACACTTCCAAAACTCTATAAGAGTTTGTGAACGCTCAATTTGCCAAAACTGTTTACAGTGTAATTGGGCACCATACCTGTGGCCATGAGATAGCGAAGGCGCTTCTCCACCAGCGCGGCACGGGTGTCAATTTGCTTTTGCTCATTCTCTAGTGCTGCCAATTCTCCTACAACATACTGACTGGTGTCTTTGAACCCTTTCTGTTAACGAGAACAAACAGGAAGGAAAAAAAAAAATCACTTGTAAGTTGCATTTTCTCCTTTTTACAAACACTTAGTAAAGCACTTACCTAGAGAACCAAATATACCCTTCATATCACCCTTAGTACCAAAGAGCAAGTCCTTCCCTGTGATTCAGAAATTTTTCATATGTACAATGTTTACCAAATGTTTGAAAAATATTTTAGCTGTTTAATATTATATTTATAGTTTCATATTCATATTTACCAAATTTACCAAGTTAACAGTAAGTTAAAAAATTCTCCTTAGAGGTAAGTCAAAGTTACCTAGGCATGAATAAAAACAAAAGAAAATTTCCCCCTTGGTGAATATTGAAAAAATCTTTAATTCAAAAAGTGAATATATAAGAATAGTTGTATTAAGGAATTGATCCTTAAAATATGCATCATGAGAAAATCAATTTGTTCTAGAATACAAAGACACATTTTTGTTTGCTTTTTAATGAGCTATTTTAAAATACCTTTA
>PVKA01038519.1:0-20177 GCA_004027165.1 Ctenomys sociabilis
TATAGTTCAGGCAGGTCTCAAACTCATGGTAATCCTTCTGCATCAGTCCCTCCCAAGTGCTGGCATGCATCATCACTCTTGAGTCCTTGATTTCTGATTTCTGGGTTATGGCTGAGTAGCTTTGTCTCTTGCCCACTGGGAACAAGATGTCCTTGAATGTTTATGTCCAAGGGATGTTCTGTTTGGTTGTTTGCCGTAGAGATTAGACATACGGTGTCAAGCAAGCTAGTTTAGTGCTCTACCACCAAATCACAATCCCAGCCTTAAAAAATCTCTTTAAAAGGTCCTGCTTGGGAGCCGGGGAGATGGCTCAGTGGAATAAGTACTTCCCTGGCAAGTGCAAGGGCCTAAGTTCAATCCCCGGTTCTGCCAAAAAATAAATAAAGAAACAATAAAAGGTCCTGCTTGTCCCTGAAGGGCTCCAAAGCCTCCGGCTATGTTAAACAAAAGTACCCTATGCTGAGCTTGGTGTCCTGGGGCTGGGCAGATAGCTCAGTGGTCTAAGCACCAGCCTGGCAAGTGCAAGGACCTGGGTTTGGTGCTGACCTTGGAACCCAGGGTGCACTGTGCAGGACCCAAAACCAGGCATGGTGGCACATACCTGTAATCCTAGCACTGGGGAGGTTGGGACAGAGTTCTAGCTGTGTAGCAAGACCCTGTACCAATAAATAATTAACAACAAAAAATTTGTTGGCCTGTGGCTGTAATCTCAGCACTATGAGCAGGAGAGTCACAAATTCAATAGTGATTTATTGAGACCCAGTCTCAAGAGAATAAAAAAGGACTGGATGTAGCTTAATGTGGAGGCTCTGGGTTCAGCCCTTTGAACCCACCCCCACAAATTACCCCTCTTCTGGTGGATTTCCACAGAGCTGGGGTTAGTGTAGCAGGTGGTAAGAGATAAATGTCGGGTACCAAAAGCACGTGGCTGATGCCCAGTTGTGGGGCTCTAGGTGGATGAAGTGCAGAGGCACCCTGCCTCTGAGCACTTTCCTGGCTCTGTCGGGAGGCAAAACACCTGACCTCTGCTGCTCCTTGGCTCTGGAGCTCCTGGCTCTGCGTTGGTGGGGTGAGCATGGCATGGCCCTTCTGGGTGCTCAACGGACTCAGAGACTCCTGACTGCAGGGCGGTACTCGGTGGGGAATGTGGACCAGCATCTCCAGCCTAAGAGGCTGCTGCTCTCTGCTGCAGATGAACTGCAGCCCCTTTGCCTGTGAGTCTGGCCAGTCAAAACAGGCCAAGGGTGAGTCTTCTCTCTTGGGCCAGGTTACTTCTTAAGACTTTGAGCTGAGCTGCTCCTGTGTGGCCTCAGCCATCATAACCACAGCCTCAGCCAGGATCATTGTGAAATTGGATGTGTTTTCTTTCTTCCTTAAATTTCCAAAGATTTTATTTTATTATTTTATTTTATTTATTTATTTTTTGGCAGAACCAGGGATTGAACTCAGGCCCTTGCACTTGCCAGGCAAGCACTTACTCCACTGAGCCATCTCCCCGGCCCCTCCCAAGATTTTATTGGAAATTGCTAGGCACGGGATACTAGGATGATCCCTCTCGAAGCAAGGTGGAGTTAGTATGACTTTGAAGTAACATGTAAGTTCTGGTAGCCAGTGTTCCTGGACTCCTATTCTGAGAGACACTTGAAACCTCTGTGAAGAAGCAGCCGGAATGCTTAGACCAGGGGCACCAGGTTGGCCACTCACTTTGACCTTCCGGAACCTGCCCCACTGTTCTCTCTGGATAAGAAAGAAGTTGTTCTCTACAGGGTGTTGCTCAGTTGCTTGGGTGACCTTGAACCAGCATCGATCATCCTGTCTCAGTCTTCCCAGTGCTAGAGGCTACAGGAGGGGCTGCAGCATCTGATTGATATCCATCCTGACTATAGGCTTTCTCTGCATTGGGTTTGTCTCCCTCATTTTTCCTTCAGTTTTTTTGTACAGCTACTCTTTCACCCTAGGAAAAGAAGTTTACTGCCAAAAGAAGCTGAGGTCTTTCTTGTACTTTTTCTTCTCAGTCTGGGGAGCTCTCTGGTATCTGCCTTCTCCCCTGCCCAGTTCTTGTGGAATTTAATTAGCACTTAAGGAAAATGCCCCATTAGCTGCGGGTGGTGCCAGAGATGCAAGAGAAAGCTGGCTGCCTCTTCAATGGTCTCTTCCTGGCCCGTGGCATTCCTGATATGCCTTACCTGGGTGCTGTCTCCGTCCTCTTTGGCTGTGGCTCCCAGGTGCAGTGTTCCCCGACTCCCATTTCCTCCATGTTCCCTGGGGCTTCTTTGATCATGGTTGAGCTTTGGCTATTGTACTTTGGTTCAAAGTACAAGTTTGAGAAAGGCAGGGCATTTCACTAGTAGATCAGAGGCGCACACCTATAATCTTAGCACTCTGGAGGCTGAGGCAAGTTTGAGGCTATCCTGGGCTACAAAGTGAGTTCAAGGCCAGTCTGAAATACATAGTGAGACTCTGTCTCTAAAAGACAAAAGAAAAAATGTTTGAGAGCGTGTGGATGTGGCTGGGAGGCTGTGGCTACAGTGGCTGGCACCCTCCTGTGGTGGCTTACCACATGCTTTTGACAAAGCAAAGCTGATTAACAAACCCTTGGCCTTATGACCAGTGTAAGCTATAGGTGGGTCAGCTCCACCTATAGCTTTCTTCCTTTCTTTTTTTTTTTGTCTTTTTGAGACAGGGTCTAACTATTTAGTTTAGGCTGGCCTTATTAAGCTCACTTTGTAGCATAGGCTGGTCTCGAACTCACAACAATCCTCCTGCCTCAGCCTCCCCGTGCTGGGACTACAGGCATGTGCCACCACTCCCGGCTCAAAAAATAACCTTTCAAGGTTATTTTTTTTGTTGTTAGGATGGAATTCAGGGTCTGGGGTATATCTACCAATTGAGGTCCTAAACATTTTTTCAGCCCAGTTCTTGGCCTAAATATTTCCTATGTATAAAAAGAATGTATGCTCACAGAAGCAATCTTTTGTTTTGTTTTTTTGAGACATGGTTTTGCTCTGTAGTTCAGGTAGGCTTCAATGTCTTAGAAATCTCTCTGCCTCAGCCTTCTGAGTGCAGGGATTATGGGTATCTCACTGAAACAATCTAATATTAAAAAAATAGAAGAAAAACTACCTTCTATCTAGTAGGGCAACTGGGAACACTTTTTTTCCCCTGCAGGATTAACCCAAGGTCTTTGCACTGAGCTGTATCCCCAGCCAGCCCTTTTTTCTTTTTGACACAGGGGTCATAACTTTTAATTGCCCACACTGGATTTGAATTCAATTTTCCTGATTTAGTCTCCTAGTGTTGGGATTTATAGGCATGAGGCACCACACCTACCTATGGGCAACATTTTGTAAATATCTTTCTAGGCTTTTGTTTTTGTTTTGTTTTCTGGCATATTTAGTGGTAGTTAAGCAAGTTTTCATATTGACCCTGATAGCTGCGTGGATTGTCTTCTTGGCATTTTCCCAGACCATAGTTCTCATAAGCTTTTGCTTATTCCCAACCATAGGACATTGACAGGCGTATTTGAAGCACAGCCCCTCTCTGTGGCTGCAGGGTCAGTCCTACCAGCCTGGAGTGGAATACTTCCCTTCCCTGACCGTCCCATTTGTTTCTCTGCCAGTTACACAACAGCCAATGCCGAGTCTGACTATGAGCGGGACTCTGACAGGGAGAGTGAGGATGGGGAAGATGTGAGCTGTGAGACAGTGAAGATGGGGAGGAAGGACTCTCTGGACCTGGAGGAGGGAGGAGCTTCGGACCCAGTGTCTGGTGCCCTAGAGGAAGCGGATGAGGATGAGCTGCCCCTCCTGCACCAGGCTGATGAACTGCACTGGGGCAGAGACCAGAGCAAGCGGGAGGGCTTCCAGTTGCTGCTCAACAACAAGCTGGCGGTGAGGCTCCGCTTCCTTCCCTTTTGTGATCCCTGAGAGGTGAAGGCAGGTCCATGTGTTACTGACAAGGGAGGGGAAACAAAGCAGACACGATTAACAAACTGTTGGCCTGATGACCAATATAACTCAGGTCAGCTCCACCTGTCATCGGGGTCACGTGGCTGGTTTAGGGGGTCACATGGCTGGTTCTGTGTGTCCTCCTCTGTGGAGCCCAGGATGCACCTGGATATAGCACCTTGGCTGCCCCGAGCTTCCCCTGGGCAGGAAGGCACACTCATCCCCCACCCTCAGGGCGAAGTGGGGAAAGGCCTGCTGGAAAGATGCCTTCCCTTCTGTTCTCCTCGAGGCAGTATGTGAAGTTTCTATCACAAGTGACAGTTGTGTAGTGGTTCTGCCAGTTCCTGTTAAAAGGTTGACAATTTATGCTAGATATAAATCCTAACCTAGCATTAGAATTATTTTCTTGGGGATTTTCTACCCCAATTCCCCATGTGCCAGCAGGATGCCTTAGTTTTCTTCTTGGATTTAACTGATTATCCCTCCTGGCAGTTTAAGATCACAATGCTCTGACTTCGGGGACTGTGTTGTGAGTGTAGAGAGCCATAAGGGGGAAGGCTGTCTCATAGCTGGCTTCATGACAGTGGCCGACACTGCGGGAAGTGCTGACCTGTGTTGCAGGGGGAAGGCCAGGGTTCCATTCTCCATGGCTTAGGAAGAGGGGCCTCATTCTTTCTGTTGGGTCTGCAGTATGGAAACCGGCAAGACTTCCTTTGGCGCTTGGCCCGGGCCTACAGTGACATGTTTGAGCTCACCGAGGACATGAGTGAGAAGAAGTCCTATGCACTAAATGGTAAGTATTGCTAGGCTCCTGATGGGAAGAGGACTGATGACAGCTGTCCCATGTATTTGGGGCCCAGGGAACCACAGCCAGGATGCTGGCTTCAGCCTCAAAGCTGGTTCCAAAGGACCCTTGCTTCCCAAGGACCTGAATACAGCCTCATCTGCTTATTTTCACATCCTGGGTACTGAGTAACCCAGGTACACATGATTATTTCAGGAGTAACTGAGTCACATTAATGTGATTCTTTGTTCTCACTCGCCAGCCACAAAGCCTAATTGAAGGTGTTTTGGTTACGAAGTCCATGGGACAGGCACTCTGAGATAGTCAGTGGGAATACATGGGCAGCACCTGACAGAAGCTTGCAGACCACCACTAGCGTAGCAGTCCCTGGTAACCACCAAGCAAGTCTGTGGCCTAAGTCTCTACTCCAGGGGGAAAGTGCATCTGACCTGAACCAAGCTTAGGGCGTTGCTTGTCAGGCAGATCCTGTGACTTTAGGAGACTGATGTGTCCTGCCTAGCCACACGCTTGTGTCAGGGGCTGCCAGTGGCTTTCAGGTGTATGGCCAAGTTCATCTAAATGTAACTATCTCAAGTGGATCTGTCTCCATCCCAGCCTTACAAATGCTATTAAGTCTTTGATAATATGAATCTGACAACACTTCAAGGTTAATGTCCTTAACATTTACAGAATTCTGATGGAGAAATACAGTGAGTTGAATGCTTATTGACACAGACTCCAAAAAATCCCTTTAAGCTTTAACAAAAGATACTTAATTACTATTTATCAGCATAGTTCACTGTTAGTAACTACTTCATGCCTATAGTTTTTCCAGAACTAAAACCTTTTCCAGTTCAGACTTGTGCTTCTCTAGCATTTTTACAATTCTCTAAGATATGAAGAAGACAATTTACTGATCACTTTTTTCAAGTCATTTGTCTACAGCACTAAGGTTGTGGAGCTGGTTGTGGTAGTGGCATACACACCGGGGAGGCTGAGGAAGGAGGATTGTGAGTTCAGGGCTAGCTTGGGTATGTGGTGAGTTTAAGACCAGCCTCAGTTATATAGATAGCATCTCAAAAGAACAAAACCAAACCCAACCCTCAAACATCTAGTGTTAGGATTTCCATCATCTGAATTTGGCAGACTTGAGCATAAGAGGACTTCGGTATCTAAGAGTTTCCTTTCTATTAAAGTCAACACAGAACAGACGAAGTCAACAATCATCAGTTATCTCGCTGTCATCATAAGTTCCTATTATGGTTTGTCACTTCTTGGCCATGTTACATTTAATTACAGGAAGACCCATAGCATAGCTCTTAGACAGCTTTTGCCCTGAATATCCTCAGTAATTAAATTTTCTAGGACTGTCCAACTTCACCATTTTGGAGATAAGCAAGACTTCCTGTGAAGCACAATCTTCAAGATCATTTAATGGAATTTGGGTCCCTGGAGTCTTCATAATCATTTCTTACATCGAACCTGACTTGTGATTCTGTCACACCAATTTCTTTTATTTTTTTTTTTTTTATTTTTTTGTCTTTTTGAGACAGGGTCTCGCTATGCAGTTCAGGCTGGCCTTAAGCTCACTTTGTAGCTCAGACTGGTCTCGAAACTCACAACAATCCTCCTGCCTCAGCCTCCCAAGTGCTGGGATTACAGGCATGCGCCACCACGCCCGGCTACCAATTTCTTTTAGGAAAAATGGATCAGTCATTTTTTTAGCTCCCTTTTTGCTATCTTTTACATGTCATTTTAAAAATTGATTAATTCTTTAAAAAAAAAAATTCTGATTAATTCTTAAAATTGAATCTAAGGGGTCGGCCAGATAGCCCAGCAGATTCAGGGACTGGGGGTTTGTCCATGGTGCACTGAGACAACGATTGAGACTGGGCGTGGTGGCACGGGCCTCTAATCTCAGCACTCAGGAGGCTGAAAACAGGAGGATCACTAAGAGTTCGATCTGTGTAGTGAGACCTTGTACTAAATACATTTAAAAAAAAATTGAGTCTAAGGCCTTTGCACTGGCTATATCATCAGCACTTTTTATTTTTTTTTTTTTTTTTGCGGAACCAGGGATTGAACTCAGGTCCTCCTGCGTTTGCTAGGGAAGTGCTTATTCCACTGAGCCATCTCCCCAGTCCCAACACTTTATTTTTTTGAGACAGAGTCTTGTGAAATTTCCCAGGCAGTACTTTAATTTGCAGTCCTTCTGCCTCAACCTCTCAAATACTGGGATCACAGGCATGATTTTTTTTTGTGTAGTTTTGAGATAGGTTCTCAATAGGTAGTGCAGGCTATCCTTGAACACATGGCTGTCCTCCTGCTTTAGCTTCTTCAAGTGCTGGGATTTCAGGTGTATGCTATTACACCTATCAGGTGCTTCCCCCCACCCAGTCTCTTTTGAGACAGGGTACCCTATATAGTTCAGGCTGGTCTCCAACTCACTTAGTCACCAGGCTGGCCTTGAATTCACTTAGATCCTTCTGCCTCAGCCTCCCGCTGCTGGGTTTGCAGGTGTGTGCCACCATGCCCAGACTCAGGTACTTATTCTTGCCAACTCTTGGGGTGCTATTCAGATACAAGGACAAATTTTATTTTTTTGTGCTGCTGTAGATGAAACACACGGGCTCACGTATGCTTGGCAGGCACTCTTCCTACCACTGAGCTACATCTCTAGCCCTTATTTTAAGTCAAGGTCCCAGTAGGTTGTCCAGGCTGACTTGCACTTGTGACATGCTTCTGCAACAGGCTTGTTTCTTAGTGCTAATAGGCAGCATGAACCCCAAAGACACAGTCCACAGCTAACCGGTTTGCTCACGCTTCTGGGCTTAGCACCTTTAGACAAGGGAGGTCAGATGACCATGGAAGGCCTTTGAAGGTCTTATATGGGAGGATAGTGTATTTTTTTTTTTTTTTTTTTTTTTTTTTTCCTTTTTTGCGGTACTGGGGATTGAACTCGGGACCCTACGCTTGCCAGGTAGGAGGATAAAGTTTAAGAATTGTTCTTGCTGGCATGAAGGTGCACACCTGTCATATGAGCTATCTGTGAAGCCGAGGAAAGAGGACTGCAAGTTTGAGGCCAGCCTAGACAACTTAGTGATTTTTTTTTTTCCCCCTACCATGAATCCAACTCAGGATCTTGTGCTTGCCAGGCAGGTGCTTGTGCCACTGAGCTACATCCATGGCCCTAACTTAGTGAGATCTTGTTTCAAATTAAAAAGGGCAAAATAAGAAGGATTGTTTTTAAAAAGGGGGTGGGGGGCTCTAAATGTAGTTTATTGCTTCCTAGGTTAACCCCCAGGAGTGTAAAAACAAAGTCCTTACTGAGTTATAAGTCTATTTCATTCTGCCTGTAGAAGCTGGACTACCAAGAGGCAAGCATTCTGTGGATCTCAGGTAATTTTTGATCCACACTAATCTGTACCCTGGCAGGAACTGGTCATCAAATGTTTGCTACTATTGAGAAACTACTTATATCTGGTTTGATAATTTATACCTGTGATCCCTGTACATCTTGGTTCTAGAACACTTTGGTTTGCAATCAATTTGTTTCACAAACAGAAGCATTTGCCTAAATCTTGTTTTTGTTTGCAAACTGCATTGAGTGACGCCATCTTTACAACACAAACAAAAACATGGCTATCTTTTCCAGAACCATAAAACAAAGTTCGTGAACTGTACTTGGGAGGCTAAGGCAAGGGGAGGAAGAACTCATGTTTACCCTGGGCCACAAAGCTAAACCCTGTCTCAAAAACTGAAAACCAAGCTGGGCGTGGTAGCACAATCTATAATTCCAGCACTCTGCTAGACTGAGGCAGGAGGACTACAAGTCTGAGCCCAACTTGAGCAGTTTTAGTGAGCTGGTAAGACCCTGTCTTAAGTTTAAAAACAAAATTCTAAAAGGGCACAGGATGTGGTTCAGTGAGAAGGCCTGGGTTCAGTCAGTCCCCAGTACACCACCACCACTACCGCAAAACAGCGTGAAGCGGACAAAGAGAATCACATTTAAAAGGCATTGGGCCAGGGAGATGGCTCAGTAGAATTAAGTGCTTGCCTGGCAAGCATAAGGGTCTGAGTTCAATCCTTAGTTCTCCCAAAAATAAATAAAAGGCAGCATCCCTTATTATGTAGCCTATATATTACAACCTCAGTGTATTTCTCCACATTCCTTTTTTTTTTTTTTTCTTTGTTGTATTTTAGGGAAGGGTTTACAAGGTGTTAAGGTTTCACTAGTAGATCAGACTCAGTGATCTGCCTGTTTACAGCCTCCCAAGAGCTGGGATTACAGGCGTGTGCCACCATGCCCAGTCTCCATTGCTGTCTCAGTGTGTCCTGCGGCGCTGGCATGGCAGGCCCAGGGATCAAACCCCCGGCCTTTGCAGCAGGCGCTTTAATCTCCTGAGCTATTTGGCCAGCCCTCTCCACACCCTTTCTAAGCCCCATCTTCATCATCATGTACTGTGCACAGTCCGAATTAGGCTGGCCAGAGAGCCTCAGTGGATTAAAGTGCCTAGGCAGACGCAGGGGCTGGGGTTCGATCCCCAGCTCGCCATGCTGGCCCCACCCCTGGGGCACGCAGACACAGCAATTGAGACTGGGTATGCTGACACAGTTTGTAGTCCCAGTGCTTGGGAGGCTGAAAACAGGAGGATCACTACAAGTCCTATCTGTGTAGTGAAACCCTGTACTAAATTAAAAAAAAAAAAAAAAGTCTGGAGTTGTAGAGGCTGTAGCCACTTTGATCTAGCACAGTGATGGTGAATCTTTTAGAGACCAAATGCCCAAACTGCAACCCAAACCCCACTTATTTATCACAAAGTGCAAACACTGGAATTAAATCTTAATCCAGAGGTTTTAGTTTAAAAAAAAAAACAACATATACATTAGCATCTTTTGTCTTAAAAACAGTGCTCACAGAAATTCCAGTTTGGCCACCACTCCTCTAAGGGATCCTTGTCAGGAGCTTTCAAGTGTTCTTGTTTCCTTGTAAGTTTTAATGTTTTGGAAACTTTGGTAAGGCTGAGCCAAAGCCACCTCTGGGCCTTAATCTATCCTGCTCTCATTAGAGAGTTCTAGTGTTAACTGGGGGTGCGGCTCAGGTGTAGCATGGTTGCCTAGCATATACAAAGCTCTGAGTTTCATTCTGAACATGGGCTTGGGTGTTATGATTGGGGAGTTTTGGCTGAGAGTTGCAATAAAAATGAATGGTTCTGGGCTGGCAAGATAGCTCAGCGGTCTAGAGCACCTCCCAGGGACCGCGGTTTGAGCCCCAGCACCACATGCCATGCCAGCCCCTCCCCGCAGGGCCGGCTGAGCTCACCCCCCCACCCCCGTGAAAAAAGAATCCGTGATGTGTAGCGAGACACTGTAATAAATAAAGGAATTAAAAAAAAAAAAATGAATGGTTCTTTTTGAAAATTCTATCAAAGCTTGAAGAGCTCTCCCCAGTAAAATGCATGTAACAGCTACATCTAGTTAAAATTTTATACCATTTTGGAATGATTCAATTTGGTTACTGTTGGGTGCCTCTAACATTTGAATGCCAGTTCATATTTCAATCACTTCTGGGGACAGTATAGGGAAGACAGGTGGTGGCCTAAGGGGCAGGAGCCATCCTGAGAAGTATTCCTTTTCATTCTGTGCAAATTCATAAACTATTTCTAAACTAGTCCAAGTTGGGTAGGGAAGGCTGAGAACTAAAGTGACCATTTTTTGGGGCCCTTTCTGTGGAAGCATGCATGGGACTGCATGTTAATTCTACATTTACTTTTGTCTTTCAGGAAAAGAAGAGGCAGAGGCTGCTCTGGACAAGGGGGATGAGAGTGCCGAATGCCACCTGTGGTAATAACACAATGCAGGATTCTGAGAGAGGCCAGGAAGGCCCAAGCTGAGGCCTTTTTTCCTCTGCCTTGGTCAGAGGCATTTGCCAGAGGAACCAGGAGAGGGAACTTTAATTTGTATGCCTTACCCTTTCCTTGTCAAGAACACAAGATTTTGGTGGAGATGTTTTGGGGTAGGAGGTGAGACAGAAGTCAAGTACAAACTTCTGCTGGAAAAAATGAGTATCTTTGTCAGAATCACCCTCACTTGCTAGGCATGGTAGTGCATGCCTACGATCCCAGCGTTTGGGAGTTTGGTGCCAGCCTGGGCTACATAGCAAAACTGTTGCCAAAAAGGAAAAAAAAAAAAAAAAAAAGAGGTCATTTTTGCAATAAAACTTTGGGTTCCTTCTTGGCTCCTTGATGCTGAGAAAACTCATAGCTCCCCAGCCCTGCACAAGCTTTTCTTCCCCAAGCTGCTATCCCTGGCTGGTGGTCAACCTTGGCTTCTTTGCTTGGTTTACATGAAAAAAACTAGATGTAAGCTCATAATCATGTTCACTTGTTAATGTATTAGCTTACTGAACTGGAGATGTAGCTCAGTGGTAGAGCTCTTGCCTTGTGAGGCCCTGGTTTCCACCCCCAGCATTATAAAAAATCAAAACCTGGATATTGTGATGTTGAGTTCTACCAAGTTGTACAAATCAGAGCCTATCCATATCCTAGGGCTTAATTCCAACATCACTTTTAGTGAAAATGTTCCTTTCCTCTTGTTCTGCCCTCAGACTGAGCTAAGTGAGAGGCTGTGTTTCTGCATCTGTTGCTGTAAGGTATCTTCTCAGAGGCCAGGTAACTTTCTAGGATGTCACTCCTTCTCTGGGATCCCGAGGATGAAGTCTGGTCTATACTTTCTTAGGTCTCCCTGAGGAGGAACTCCCTGGATTAAACATGAGCCTCTGGAAGGGCCTGATAGGACACCCCCAGATACTTATCAGATACATGAAAAAGCAACATAGCGAGTTTTGCTTGGTTGGACACTAAAGTCAGCTTTTTCTAAGAACAACACTGAAGGGATGAAACAGGAAGGCTTTTAGTGTTTATTTTGGTTCTTTCTTTTTGATAGTTGCTGGTGTTTTAATCCAAGGTCTAACTTGAACATGATTGGGGCCAGGGAGATAGCTCAGTGGCATAAGTATCTGCCTGGTCCTGAGTTTGATTTCTGGTAACGCACACGCATACGCGCGAGTATGATCAAGCTCTTCCACTGAGCTACATCCCTGACACACACACACACACACTCTCTCTCTCTCTCACATGATCAAGCTCTTCCACTGAGCTGCATCCCTGACCCTGTAAGACTTTAGGGAAGATTAACCAAATTTTGTTAATCTGGTTCCCCTGAAGATGTTGAAGAAAGGGCTAAAATAGTTCCTTCCTCTTCCTGTTGGTTCCCAAGTCCAAGTAAACTTGTGTACTATCAAGGGTAAGAAGATGTTCTTTCATTTATTTTTTTTGGTGGAACCAGGGATCGAACTCAGGCCCTTGCACTTGCCAGGGAAGTGCTTAATCCACTAAGCCATCTTTCTGGTCCTAGAAATAGGACCAGAATATCTGCTCTTAAGACAGAAAAGTGTGCTTAGGTCACCTGCAGTTTGCTGCTAATTGTTAAGTGTATTCCCTTTTAAAACCCCGCCACCCCAAACTGGGTGCTGAACCTAACCTTCCCTCATGCCAGAAGCTCCTCCACTGAGCTGCCCTCCAGCCCAGGTCTCCAAGTTTCTATGACACATGCGGCTGCGCTCTTTATCAAAAAAGGGAAATTTCAGATTGACTGAAACCTTAGCTAAGTATTCTTAAATGTAATGGAGTTATACTGTATATGGGGGAGCAAATTTTTTTACACTTTGAATATTGGAGAATTTCAAGCCTCCATTGTTTGCTGAGACTGCAAATCTGCACTGGTTGAGGGTGGTAGGGAGGTGTACACTGCAGCTGGATCATGGGTGGGGCGTCCGCTTCAGTCACAGCACCCACTCCTAGTCCCTGAGCTTGCTGCTGCTTCCCCTTTAGGTGTGCAGTGCTTTGTGGTCAAGTGGCTGAGTGTGAGGGCATCCAGAAGCGCATCCAGAGTGGCTTTAGCTTCAAGGTGAGAACCAGCTTCTCCTTTCCTTGAGCTTGGTTTGTCCAGATCTCCTGCTCTTCCTCTTTCCTTAGCTCAATCCTTTTTTTGTTGTTGTTGTGTTGTTTTTGAGTCAGGGTCTCACTATGTAGCTTAGGCTGGCCTCAAACTCAAGATCCTCCTACCTCAGTGTAGAGTGCTGGATAAAAGCTTGTGCCACTTCCCTTAGAAGGGCATCACCATCTCCTCTGCACCTTCCTGCTTTTCCCTGAGCAGCTCTAGTCTGATTTGGCTTATGTTTTTTCCCTCAGGAACATGTGGACAAAGCCATTGCTCTACAGCCAGAAAACCCCAGGGCTCACTTCCTTCTTGGCAGGTGGTGCTACCAGGTGAGCTGTGTTCCAGAGCTGGACAGAAAGGTCCTACATGTCCTATAATACTGACCAGGGTCCTTAGCTTCGTCAGCCTGGTCTTGCTCAAGTCTCATTTCCTCTCAATGTGTCTTATTAGTAGTGGCTGACTCTGTTTGCACTGTACTCTATATTTGGCAAGATACTTCTTAAAACCTTTTCATATCCCATCTTTTGGTGGCAGGTCTCGCACCTGGGCTGGCTAGAAAAAAAAACAGCTACAGCTTTGTTTGAAAGCCCTCCCAGTGCTACTGTGCAGGATGCTCTGGAGAGCTTCCTAAAGGTATCAGGGAAGGGGAAGGGAAGCAGAAATGTTCAGGTAAACTTGTTTATTACCTTATGGGAGGGGATTTTTTTTTAACGGTACTAGGGATTGAACTCAGCACCCTGCACTTGCCAGCAAGCCCCGATTCTACTGAGCTATCTCCCTGGACCCAGGAGGGGATTCTGATACAAGGCAATTTTATTTGTTCTGTGAGGAAAAACAACTACTGGGAGAATTTACACAAAAGATTTCTAGACCCATTGAATCTATTTCCTGTTTGGGGACTGGAAATTACTCAAAAAATGTCACCCTGACCAGAATTTGGGAGCCTCATAAAGAAATGCCTTCCTCTCTTCTCCAGGCTGAAGAACTACAGTCAGGGTTTTCCAAAGCAGGAAGAATATACATTTCCAAGGTAAACCCACCAGTTTCAACAGTTGCAACCCTGTTTGTAGGTTTTGGGTGTACATGCATGCATGCTGTGAATTGAACCCAGTACCTTGTACATGGCAGGCAGGCTGGCACCTAATGGACATTCTCTATTTCTGGGAACTGTTCTTTTGTTCTTGTTGATGGTGCTGGGCCTGGCAAGTGCTGCAGGCATCCTCCCTGCCTCTTGGAAACTCTGCCTTTCTAGTCCCTTTGTGCTATTTCTGATGGGTTTTCATTGCTATCTCTTTTCAGTGCTACAGAGAACTAGGAAAAAACTCTGAAGCTAGAAGGTGGATGAAATTGGCCCTGGAGTTGCCAGATATCACCAAAGAGGTAATCCTGCTTAAAATATTGGACTGTACCACAAGTCATCATGTGACCTTTTAAATTAAGCAAATTTTCCTCTGAGGTCTTATTTTTCTGGAAAAAGGAAAGCTTACCCCCCCCCCCCGCCTTCACCACAGGATCTTTTTTATGTACCCTTGGAGGGTGGGGGACATAGATTTCAGAGGAGTTAACTTCCCTGGGCTATCTGGGAAAAACTATAGGTAGCAGACCTCAAAGAAGAAGTAAATAAAGAGAGTCAGTGATTTGGCAAAAGTCAGCTTTTCAGTATTAGATTTTTCTTTTTCTTTCTAGGATTCATCTTTCCAGAAGGACCTGGAAGAATTACAAGTAGTTTTAGGGGAATAACCACGTTTCAGTGACCTCAAGACCTAAAGGGCACTGCTTAGACCCTACCCTGATCAGGAAACCAAGCAAGAAGAGCTTAGAGTTGTCCTCACTGCCCACTACACCATTTCTCAGCATCTTGTATATTAGATCTCTGCTAATTTATTTTAACCAATTACCTAATCTCAATTTGGGGAAGCACTTATAGCTAGGGCTTTCACTGTTCTTCCCTTGAAGGAAATTAATGGAAAATCAAGACAGTCTGGCACTTGATTTAGGATTAAGTATAAGTGGAGTCTTGAAGGCTGCTGAGAGTTTAAGGTTATAGCACTGGCCTGCAACTGCTGGTGAGGTGGACAGAAACTCAAAGAGCCACAGAAACTCAAAGAGCCACAGAAACAAATATACAGAACCTGTCATTCTAATCTTTTTCACTAATTAATATTTGACACATATCTAGCCCTTAAAATCACACCATTCCACCAGGACACAGGAAGAGTCAGAGGAGCCCATCTATCACTTGTCATTTGGATTCTACCTGTACTCTTGGGCTGAGCCAGGGGCTGGACCACTTGACTCCCAGTATTCTGGCAGCTTTTAGAATGACAGTAATGACAGAGTTTATGATACTGTGAAGCAATGGTCTGAAGAGTTGCCTGGAATATATTTTGGTACATGACTGAAATGAATTAAAAGCAATGTTTTCCTTTCTGTTTTAGTTATCTACTCTTTTATTTGTTAGCTCTGTGATTGTTCCCTCCTACAGAGGAAATTAAAGATAGTAGAAAAACAGGGGCAGGGGAGATGGCTCATTGGAGTAAGCGCTTCCCTGGCAAGCGCAAGGGCCTGAGTTCAATCCCCAGTTCTGCAAAAAAACAAAACAAAAAAAAAGACAGTAGAAAAACAGGTGGTCCAAATACCTTGTAGAATAAAAAGCTGTTTGGTTAATGCTCTCATCAGTGAAAATTTTAGCTGCTGAGTAAAATTTAGACAGGTTAATTTTATCCTATTAAGGCCTATTGCCACTGAAGTGCTCCAGTCCGTGGTTCATTTTAGCACTAATATCATGAAGCCCAAGTCCACCTTAGATTAAGGCAAGTATCTGATAGGTCAAAGTCACTTAAATATACATAAGAACCGTCTTTCACTCCAGCATCTGTCATGTGGCTTTATTACAGCAACCCAAGCTTATGCAAATGAAGACCTAAGATACACTCAATTCTTAGAATTTTTGTTTAAGTTTCTGGATGGCTGCTCAACACTGAGTAAGATCTAGAGTAGACATGTCACTAGGGAAGATGTCTCAGCTTCTGTGAGTGGCTGGAACTAAGGTGTGTACCCACATAGCGAGTTCTCTTAAAGCCAGGGAAGAGCTGAAGCTTTTTCAACAAAGCTGCATTAAATCAATTTGTGTTGTCTGGTCTCCCCATAGAACGGGGGATCAACATGTACAGCAGACCTTCAGTGCTTCTCTTCCCAGTATTAGCTGAGAGGGCCTTTGTAATCAAGAGCTATTTAAAATTCATCTCATGTGGAAGTGTGACAGGGAGGAAAATTATCTCAAAGTTGTGAAGTGGGATAATATGGGAAAGTGCCACACTTCAACATAAGAGTTACAGAATAAAATCAAGGGCTTAGCTAGGGGCAATGGCATGTGCCTATAGTCCCAGCAATCTGGAGGCTAAGGCAAGAAGATAACCTTCATTCAGGAATTGAAGACCAGCCTAGGCAACACAAAAAAATAAAGATCCCATGTTAAAAAAAATCAAGGGCTGCATGCAGGAAATCTATGATAGTCAGGTAATACTTCCCATCACAATAAAGGATGTAAACTCAATCATCTGAAGGGTAGGTCTTTTTAGTTTTCAAACCTTTTTTTTGGGAGGAGATGGAGATCACCTGAGTAGCCCATACTGGCTTCAAATTTCTAGCAATCATACTGCCTCAGCCTGGAATTATAGGAAGGCCTGACCAGTTTTTAAATCAAAATAATAGAAAACTGATCACCACTATCTAGTGAGAAAAAGATAACCTTATTTTGAAATATTCAATTTAGGATATAACTCCCACAAAGAGTACATGGCTAGAAATAACTATGTTAATAGCTTTATACCAAATCTGCTTACTTAGCCTCTGAAATGCTTCAGATACCAGAATTACATTTAGTTTTAGTACCTAAGAAAAAGTCCAAGCAAGCAGATGATGAGATGATGGTCCTGTAGGCCTTGTATAAGCCTCCTTAACCAAAAACAAGTTTTCACCTGAGAGTTCAGGCATACAACTTTAAAACCTGCTTCTGATTATCGGGAGTTTTATTGATAAAGAGATCCATTTCCTATTCCCATAGCCACAGGTCTTAGGCATTTTAGTTTACTATTACTCAGAAGTGAAAAGTCTCTCCACAGCTTTAGTACCCTTGGACGTAAGGCTGTCTAATAGCTATCAGACCTGAGTCAGTCACTAGGTCGAAGGCCTTTCATATTTGTCCAGACACCAAAGAAAACATTTTAACATCAGAGATTAACATATTCCAAAAGGAATAAACAGACCAGTTTGTAAGTTCTGACCTGTCTTCTGTTTACACCATCAGAAAAGCTGATACAACAGCTAGTTGTCCCAGAAGCCCTGTACTGTAGTCACAACAGGAAGAGGCCTGTGACGAACTCCAGGGAGCAGTCCTTGCCATTAGGCTGCAGCACTTAAAAGTTTATCACAAGGAAAAAACAATGATTCAGTCTTTTGCATCTCCCACTCCATCCGCATTGATGGCAAACATAGCTTCAGCTTCAGGAAGACAGGGAGAGTCGTAGATCTTGCAGATTCTGGTTTCCCCTCTTCCTTTCCTCAGATACAGCCTGATCCAAAGACAGAGACCAAAACGTCAAGTTGTAACTATTTCTGAAAGCTGATTTATAAAAAATCAGAATACTTATCAGTTAACATATTTCTCAGGAGGACTTTAGGGATTTTAGTGTTTTTAATGTACTTCCAACCTGCAGGAATCCATCTCGGTCCTGATTCCTCTCGCTGGAATGCTTATATTGAAATAAACACTTTTTTTAATAGTCAAGAATTACATCAATTATTCATCTTTGTTTTCCTCAAGAAAGGGTGTTTAATTCCCATATAAATCAAAAGCAAACTTCTATCAATGAGGGCAAGACCAATTAATTAGATTTAGCTAAAGGTTCTAAGTGTTGATTATACAACAGCAGTTTTATAGGGCTTAAATGGAAAAGTTTTATCTGCATTTCTGAATCATAATCAATATGACACTCACCCCAAGGAGCACCTTTGCTGCCTCCTTACCTGGTGGTTGATGCATGGGCAATGATGTTCCCTCCAATGGGTTTCTTAGGGTCTGCAGCAAACATGGCTGCCCCGTCCACCTGGGCCACCACCTGGTTGGTGATCACCACAGCGACGCCAAACTGGTGGTGGGAGAGCAAGACGGCAGCTTTGTGGTACAGACATCTTTAAAAAATTTATGCTACCACTTACCCCCAACAGAGCATTATTAATAACTTGACGCTATTAGGCATTAACATTTGGCCTCTTAGGCAAGGAAGCCTTGAATTTGTGGCCACTGAAAGTAGCCTCTCTTTCCCTTTGTGACAACTCACCTCATCAGCAAGTCGCAGAAGCATCCGAAGAAACCTGGCCAAGTGCATCTGCCTGGCTGAGAGCTCGCCCCGACCCGAGTAGTCTGTTCTGTAGAGGGCGGTGGCACTGTCTACAATAAGCAGTGCATACCTACAGGGAGCAACAATTCTCTGAAGCCTATTTCTAGCCTGTGTCAGATTCTGTCTTTTTCCTCACTGCCTAAAATCTCGTATTGTTTCACTTGTACAGAATATAACTTTCATGAAATATTTGTATATCCTTCACATTTGACTCACCGTTGCTTTACCTGATGGGGGTAGGGACTGAACCTAGGGCCTTCTGCATGCTCAGCAAGTGCTCTACCATTATCTATACTCCCAGCTTTGCCTTTTTTTAAAAAAAAAAAACAAATGAGATAAAGTACCTACTTAGACAAGCTTAGGACAGCCCAGGGACTTGGGTTCCATCACCAGCACTATGTACTGTGCCAGTCCTGTCCCCAGAGTGGACTGAGCCAGCCATAGGGGGGTGGGGAGATCTTTTTTTGAGAGGGTTTCGCTATGTAGCCCAGGCTGGCTTTGAACTCATGGCAATCCTCCTGCCTCAGCCTTCCAGGTGCTGAGATTATAGGTATGTGCCACCACATTGGCGGCTTCATTTTTCACTAGTGATTTGATCTAAAGCACTACAGTTTAACTGTTTCTAAGCTATTAAGGAAAAGGACTCTTAAGTTATTCAAGAGGCATGCTAGTGCCTTCTACTGTACATACCTTGACTCAACCATCATGGCCGATGCTTGATAAAGGAGCTGGGTCTGGTGGTCTGTGTTGAACCCACGGGCATATGCAACGTTGTCCAAAACGTCACTGCCAGAGAGACCGTACCTAAAAAGAACATAGAACATTTCTCAGCTGCATGCAAACAGCTCCAGTAGTTGATAGATACATCTTCACTGTGCAGAATATAATTCCTCTTCGTATCAGTAAAATGAGGCCAACTATCCACTGAGAGCTAACAGTAGCAACTACCTTGGAATACTTTAGGGTAAAATTTTTTTTTTTTTTTTCTTTTTGAGACAGGGTCTCACCATGCAGTTCAGGCTGGCCTTAAGCTCACTTTGTAGCTCAGGCTGGTCTCAAACTCAGAACAGTCCTCCTGCCTCAGCCTCCCGAGTGCTGGGATTACAAGCATGCGCCGCCACGCCTGGCCCTTTTAATTTTTTAAAAAATATTTAATTGGGGCCAGGGAGATAGCTCAGTGGAATAGTGCTTCCTTGGCAAGCATAAGGGCCTAAGTTCAATACCTGGTTCCACCAAAAAAAAAAAAAAAAAAAAATTTAGTACAGGGTCTATAGGGTCTCACCACACAGATCAGGATCATAGTGATCTGTGTTCAGCCTCCCAAGTTCTGAGATTATGAAACTACAGGCGGGTGCCACTATACCCAGTTTCACTCACTGTCTCAGTGTGCACCAGGGGGCGGAGGTGGCACAGCAGGCCAGGATGGTTCCTGTGTCTGGCTAAGCAGGTGCTTTAATCTGCTGAGCTATCTGGCCGATCCTATGAAATGTTTTATTTCTCTTGGGTACATGACTAGAGTGAAACTGCTGAATTTTATGATAAAGAGTTTTAATTTTTTTTTGCAGTACAGGGATCAAATCCACAGCATGTGCTAGGCAAGCAAACTACCACTGTTTAGCTTTTTAATAATAACCTGGCCAACTACTTTCTGACCACTGTACACTCATTTCAGCAAAGTATGAGGTTTTACTTTGTATCTGCCCCAACATTTGCTGCTGTCTTTTGCATTCTAGCCATCATGGTAGGCGTGAAGTGGTAGCTCATTATAGTTTTAAGGTGATTTCCCTGATACTTAATGATGTTGGGTATTTGGTCAGTGCGCTAAACTGCCATTTTGTACATCCTTTTACAGAACTATTCACATTCTCCATTAATTTTTAAGTTGGGTTTTGTTGTGGGACTATAAGAGTTCTTTATATGTGCTCAATACTAGACAATTTCCAGATATATGGTTTCAAATTTCCTTACATTCTTTGGGTTTCCTCACTTTCTTTTTGGAGGAGGGAGACTGAGCCCCAACCCTTTTATAAAAAAAAAATAAAT
>PVKA01038520.1:0-20153 GCA_004027165.1 Ctenomys sociabilis
TCTACGATGGTGAGGGTGCGATCTTGCTTGTTTGGAATGAGGTTAATGTGCAGCTCCTTGCCGGAGTCAAGCTTACTGGGATCTGTCAGGCTTTCATACCTAATTTTGTCCAAAGCATCGGACGAATTGGAAATTAACTCCCTCAGGAAAATTTCTTTGTTCGAGTAAAAGGTGTTGATGATCAGGGACATCAACTGTGCGATTTCCGCCTGGAAGGCGAAGGTTTCCACCTGCTCCTCCTCCATGGGCTGGTCCTGCGTCTGGGTCTCCTCCGGCATCTTGGCTGAGCGCTACGACAACACACAGTACCCGATTCCAGACGCTGAAGCAACTCAATGGCAGAAATTTAAATGGCACCCTAACTGGAAAATAGTCTGTTCCTTCAAAAGTTAAGTATGTACCTATTGTGTGATCTATTCATTCTACTTCTAGGTTTTTAATCAAAAAAGAATAAAAGCAGCACATCCATAAAAAATACTGTACACAAATATTCACAGCAATTTTATTTGTAATAATCCCCAAAAGGAATGTATACACTGTCCATCAATAGGTGAAGACATAAATTATGGTATATCATATAACAAATGCTACTTAGATAAAGTAATAAAATATTGATACATAATAGCACACAAAAATCCAAAATAATCATTCAAACTCAGCATAGTGGCTTACAACTGTAATCTCAACCAGTCAAAAGGCTGAGGCAGAAGGATGATAATCAAGGCTATCTTGGGCAACACAGAAGGGCCCTGCTTTAAAACAAAACACCAAAATAATTATTTTTAGTAAACATTAGGGTACAAGAAGCAATAATTAATGAGAAATAAGAATAGGCACTAGAAATATGTAGTTGGGCGGTAGGATGCCTACCTTTGCAGGCACAAAGCCCTGGTTTCCATCCTTTACAACCCCCTGGCAAAAAAACAATGGATGATTCTGTACAAATAAAATTCTTGAAAGTATAAACTAATGTGCAATAAGAGAAAGTAGATCAGGGTTGACTAAGGATGAAGATGGTAAGAAATGAGAAAGTTCACTGATAAAAGTGGATGACTCATTTTTTTCATTACCTCAACTATGGTGTTAAAACTTCATGGATATACATACTACATATATCAAATTGCACATTATATGTACAGTCAAAACCTCCACAAAGGCAAGAAAAATTTAAACACAAATGAAGACTTAATTCACAAAGATAAAGTACAGTTTAAAAATAACTCCACTAGAGCAGCATCAGTCTTATTACTACCTACAATGGATTCGAGAAGGCATTTATGTATGGACTTCAAAAATACTGTGTAAAGACAAGGCACAGTGGTGGAAACTTATAAAATCAGCACTCAGGAGACTGAGGACAAATTTAAGACCAGCCAGGGATACACAGTGTGATGTTATCTCAAAAATAAAATGACAACAAAAAGCAAAAAATGGAAAAAAAAATTGACAGAGAATGTCTAAACTATGCTTTTATACAATGTGATGCTATCTCAAAAACTAAAATGACAACAGAAAACAAAAATTGGGAAAAAACATCGAAAGAAAATGATGTCTAAACTATACTTTTATGCCCATCCAAATCATTAAGAAATGTGGGGGACACAATAGCCCCGGAGCCTCCATTTTCTTATGGAAATAAGTTTCTCTTCCTGCAAAGCCTCCACGTCATGACTTCCTGCTGCATACTCGCCCCCAGCAGATCACATGAGTGCCTCTAGCCTATAAGATTGCCTTAGTACGCCCACGTCATCGGTGACGCTGACTTCCTCTCCCCTGCTATAAAAGCCGTGTTGCTTCCTTGAATAAACGAGACTTGATCAGAATCCTGTCTTGTCTCCATTTCTCATGTCTCCTGTCCTTTGACCCCTCCTCCATTCCCCACTCCTCTCCCAGGTGACCCTCGTTGACTGACCCGCTGGATGGGACAAAGAGAAAAATGACACTTAAACTTGCAGGAGGGGCTGTGGAGATAGCTCAGCGTCTAAGTGCCTGCCTGGGCAGGTGTAAAGATTCAGTTTCAATCCCAGGTACCATATGCCATGCTGGCCCCTCCCCAGGCACACTAAGCCAGCCACCAAGACTGGCATGGTGGTACACACCTGTAATCCCAGCAGTGGGGAGGCTGAAACAGGAGAATCAATGAGAGTCCAAACTGCTTAGTGAGACCCTGTACTAAATACATATAATTGGGGGAAAAAAAAGCCTTAAAGGGAAATTTATATTCCACTGACATTCAGGAAATTGAGAACATCTCCATAAAACCTAAAAGAATAGTATGTTGCTTTTTTTCCTGTACTTTTAGGGAAGGGTCTACTGGGTGTTCAGTGTCTCACTACTAGATCGAACCAGGAATGATTGCCTGTTTACAGCCTCCCAAGTGCTGGGATTACAGGTGTGTGCCACCAAGCCCATTCTCAATCACCAGCTCAGAGCATCCCAGGGGGATCCAGTACAGCAGGGCTGGGGATCAAACTCCTGGCCCCTGACTGCATCTGCGTGCAAAGAAAAGTTTAAAGATGGAAAAATATAGACTATACAGCTTGCAAAAACTTGAGAATACCACAAAGACAAGCACATATTATGGAAAATTCATTTATAATTATCACTGAGAAATTCTCTTTCAAGTAAGATAAAAAATTTGATCCACGGTCTCAAAAGTTTATAAAATCTACTAGTGGAAAACACCTGTAATCCCAGCACTCTGGGTGCCTAAAACAAAAGTATACAAAGTTTGAGTCCAGCATAGGCAACTTAATGACTCAGTGACACTGTGTCTCAAATTAAAAAAAAAAAAAAAGGTTTGGGAATGTAGTTCTGTGTGAAGGCCCCAGGTTCAATCCCCAGAACTGCAAGTAAGCAAGCCATCAAATTCATTCACTCACTCATTCATTCATTCACCACTCATTCATGCAAACATACAACATGATCAGTAAAGTGCCATATATGTGCTTTGTATTCCTCTTCATACTAAATAAGAAAAATGTCTGTGAGATTCTAAGTCCAGTATACAAGGGCAAAGGATCAGGTGTGTCAGCT
Source organism: Ctenomys sociabilis (assembly GCA_004027165.1). Taxonomy (NCBI): domain Eukaryota; kingdom Metazoa; phylum Chordata; class Mammalia; order Rodentia; family Ctenomyidae; genus Ctenomys; species Ctenomys sociabilis. The sequence continues at coordinate 3,037 of PVKA01038520.1, forward strand.
ATGAAAAAATAAATGAATTTATATATTTGCAATGCCAACTAATAATCTCCATAGGAGTTGAGGATGGGAAATTAGCACACATAGAGAAAGACACTAATCAACGGTTGGCATGCTATTAGTATGGTCAAAGAAAGCTTCCATGATAATCAACATTTGAAAGAGACCTGAAAGAAGTAAAGCTCCATGGACACAGGGAAATGAGTTATAGGTCTAAGACATACATAAGGCAGAGGTATACTTGGTGTGCACTTTGATTTGTAGTAACTGCCAGCCCTTTTTTGTCCATCTAGCTCTTGGAGGAAATAAAAGCCAGCCCTGCAAACTCAGGTCACAAGGTTTATTTCACAAAGATATTTTCTGGACAGGTACCATATGCCATACCAGCCCCACCCCAGCCAGCCACCACCAAACCCAATGTATCAATCCTTGGTACCACAAAAAAAGACCCAATGTAGTGGTGCTTTTGTCAATCATAGTATAATCCTTACAAACCTATGAGGAAAAAGAGGGAATAATATAAAAGTAATGCCATGTTTTTATTTGTATATATGATATAATATCTGTTTGACATATAGGAAAACACCAGTGAAATAACAGAGACCAAATAAGAGGATACTGAAGTATTCCAAGCAACAAAAGAGGACAGCTGAAGCCTGAGGATATAGCTCAATGGTGCAGCACTTGCCTAGCATGTATGAGTTTAATTCCCCAGAAAAACATAAGGAGAAGGAGGAGGAGTGGAAAAGGAGGGGGAGATGATGGTACAGACAGCTTGAGTTAGGTGGCAGCAGATAAAAACAAATCGAAGGACTGCAGGTAAGATCTAGAGGTAGAATTTTTTCCTAGACAAACTGAGTATGGAAGGTTAGGGTGAGAGATTATATTGTGGCTTGTTTCTAGATGACTTCCCACCAAGCCTCATGCAGTCATGGGGCAGCATTCATGGTCCAATGCTAGGATTCTGGGTGGAGTGCCATACCCTCCCAGGGGCAGGTGGCTTGCCTACCACATAAGGGAGAAAAAGAGGCTTGCTCCTGCGCGCCTTCATTTTTGCTTTTGCTGCTTTTGTTGTTTTCCACCACCATGAACTGTTGCCCATTGTCACGTGCCACCCTGCCTTACAGCCAGGCAAGTACAGAATGAAACCTCTGCAAACAATGAACTAAATAAATCTTTTCTTCCTTAATTTTGGGCACTGGATATTTTGTCTCAGCAATGAAAGAAAGTAACCAAGACTGACTATCAAGAATAACTGGAAATTTTTCAGCTAAAACATGTAAATGAATGGCAGTCCTATTTACTAAAATATAGGCAGTTGCAAATTTAGAGGAAAAATCAAGTATTTGTTTTGACACTTCTAATCTTTTGATAAGGTTTGGCATCACTAAAAGTTCAACAACTGAGGGCTTCTTTATTCAACATGAAGCACACAGTATGATCTGGAAATATTTCTGCCAAGAAATTTGAATCACAACCTAATCAAACCTCTAGCAGTAACTTAGTAATACCACAAGAAAATAAACCAGCAAATCGAGCATAAGACACATTCTAGGACAATGGTGGTGAACCTCTGGCACTTGTGCTGCAGCTGGCCCTTTGTTATCATTAAAAGCTCTATAGGGTTCACCATCACTGCTCTAGGAAAACTGACCTGGTTTCTGTAACAATTCACTGGCAGGTACAAAAAACAGGGGCAGTTGCTCCAGATGAACACAGATTTAACAAGCACAGTAATCAAGGTATAGCACTGGCCTGAATCATCCTTTGAACAAACTGTAAAAAAGATGAAAATTTGATTATGAACTATATATTATATGATATCAAAAACATACTATTGGCTCATTAAGTTACATAGTGGCATTTTGATTAATATAAAAGTGCTCATTGCCGGGCGTGGTGGCGCATGCCTGTAATCCCAGCACTCGGGAGGCTGAGGCAGAAGGATTGTTGTGAGTTCGAGACCAGCCTGAGCTACAAAGTGAGCTTAAGGCCAGCCTGAACTGCATAGTGAGACCCTGTCTCAAAAAAAAGACAAAAAAAAAAAAAGTGCTCATTGCTTTCAGGCCTATACTTACAGGGTAAAATGTTATCTCAGATTTGTGATAAAATACTTTCAGCAAAGGGAAAAGCATGAAGAAAAATGAAACAGACATTTGAGTCAAAGGACAGAGTAGGTGTAGGCAGTAATTTCCGTCTCTCCACAAGCTGGAATTAAGACAGCTAAAAAACACCTACTCAGCAAGGAAGAACAGCAGTACTCTAGGAATCAATCAGAGGATCACAATGTTAAAAGTCATGGAAACACAGATGAGCAATACAGAGGAAAGGAGGAAGCAGTACTTAACACCAACCCCAGTTCCTCAGCTGGTTTTCATATTTTATTTTGAGACACGGTCTTGCTAAGTCACTAAGTTGCCAAAACTGGGCTTGAATCTGTATTACTCCTACCACAGCCTCCCAAACTACATACATTTTTTTATTTCCATATATTGAACTATCCTTGCATACCTGAATGAAATCAACTTGGCACAGTAAATGCTGTTTTTAATATACAGTTGAATTGTTTGCAAGTATTAAGGTGCTTGCTCCTGTGCTAGCTCTCACTCTCTCTCCTCTCTGCACTATAGTTTTCTTTTCTGCTTTCGTGTCACAGCATAGCAAGAGCAGATGATATTGGTCTTGTGGAATGAGTTTGGAAGAGTTCCTTCCCTTTTCTATTTCATGAAATAGTCTGAAGAGCACTGGTGTTAGTTCTTTAAAGGTTTGGTAAAATTCAGCAGTAAATTCATCTGCCCTGGTTAATGCGTAATATTTTTTTGTCTTTTTTCATTGTTTTTCCTTTTTCTCTCTTAATTTCTTACAGCTTTTCTTTCTCCAATTCTGCATGCATATATTGGTAATATGAACAATTAATTTGAAGACAACACTATGCAATACAACAAATACTGTCAGATTCATATTTTGTTTAATGAAATTTTGTATCCTTTGTAATTTTTTAATACTATTCTGCAGTCTCTTTAAAAAATAAACTGTGAAAAATTCATCTATCTGGGGAGATCTTTTATTATTTAATTTCATTACTTGTTACTTTTTCTTTTTTAAACACATTAACACTTTATTATCAGCACAGTGATGAGGAGCAAGTCTTCAAGGGGCAGGAGTGGGTCCTGACAGCAGGGTGGTGGTCCTACTTCCAGCCATCAGCGGGTTCTGCAGCACCTCGATGACATCCATGCAGGAACATCTTGGAGATGTAGTGGTCCTTGTTGACCAGCTTGGACTTCTTCTTGCCCTCTCCGCTCTTGGGAATTTCAGTCCACATCTCTTTCACATTCTCCAGCACCATGTTGCAGTGCCTGCCAAAGGCCTTCACCTGGCCTAGGAGTTTCTTGTTGTTGTGGCAGTTGATGAGCACCTGGGTGTTGTTCTTGACTGACTAGGTCAGCACAGAAAGTGGACCCATGTTAAATTCCTCCTCCTTTTGGGGTCATCTCACTCTTGGGCTTGTTGAGGGGGTTCATGGTGGTAGCTGCAACCTCAGGGTTACTCTCTTGTTACTTATTTTTAAATATCCTCTTGGTTCAGTTTTGTTAGGTTGAACTTAGAAGAATACAGATTTTCAAAATAGTGCCTAATGATTCTCTGGATTTCATGAGCACAGTCTGTTGTAACATCACCCTTTCCATCTCTAATTTGTACTGATTTTGTGCAATCTTTAAAAAAAAAAAAAAAAAAAACTCTTGTTAAAACTGGTCATTTGATGACAATTTTGTGTCATTCGTGTGTGTGTGTGTGTGTGTGTGTGGCCAACTCAGCCCAGCCTTGGGGCAGGCTAGCAAGGCATGTGGTGCTGGAGGTCAAACTGTGGTCCCTGGGTGCTTGCCTCAGCTTGCCTAAGGAGGCACTTTAGACCACTGAGCTACCTCGACAGCCTGATATTGGTCATTTGTATTCTCTTAGTGTCTGTTTTAGCTCTGCTCTTTATGTTTTATCTTCTGTTGGATTGTTCTTGATTTTTGTAAGACTTTGAGATGAACCATTACCTATTTGACTTGGTCCTGATTTTTTGATGTAGACATTCACAGTCATAGTATAAACTTTCTTGTTTGGAACTGCTGTTACCATACTCAGAGATTATTGCATGTCATTTCCATTTTCATTTAACTCTAGAAACTTTTAAATTTTGCCTGATTTAATAACCCATTGATAACTGAAAAATGAACTATCTGATCTCCATGTGTCTGTATAGTTTCTATAGTTTTTCTTACTGTTGATTTCTAGTTTTACTACATTGTACTCTGATAGCATGCAAAGATTATCTCAATTTTTTTGCATGTTTAAGAATTGGTTTACGGCCTTGATGTCATCTATTTTGGAGAACTTTCACTGAGCTACTGAAAAAGAGTGTGTATTCCATAGATGTTGGAAGGAATGTTCTGCAGATGGCTGTTAAGTCCATTTGATCTACAGTGTAGTTTAAACCAGATATTTCTTTGTTAATTTTTTATTTGGATAATCTATTGGTGAATGTCCACTATTACTATACTGGAAGTTGTGTATACCTTTATGTTGAACAGTATTTGTTTTATGAAACTGGATACACTGGTGTTCACTGCATAGATATTTATAACTGTTATATCTTCTTGATGAATTATTCCTTTTACCAATATACAGTGGCTTACTGTCCACTATATGTCTCTTCTGACTAGTTTTGTCTTAAAGTGAAGTATGAATATAACTGGCTCCTGCTTGTATTTCAATTCATTTGCATGGAATATTGCTTTCTGTCCTTCACTTTCAGCTTGTTGTTCTCTGATGAGGTGTTTCTTCGAAGTGGCAAACAGCTGGGTCTTGAGTTTTAACCCAGTCTGCCTGACTGTGCCTTTTAATTGGAGGATTAAGATTATTTATATTCAGGGTTATTATAGAAAAGTATTACTGGTTCCTATCATTTTGTTGCTCTTTTAGTGCTTGATTCTATGCTAATGTCAATAATTATATACTCTACTTTGTGTAGCGTTCATTTATCAGTAGTTTATCTAATCTTTGTCTTTTGTGTATGCTATTTAATTATCTCTTGTAATGTTGCCTTAGTAGAAAAGACAAGAGTCCAAAACATTTCTCCATGACAAGGTATTTTGACATGCAAAAGTTTCTTTAGAGGACCAGTAACATTAGAGCATCTGCAGTCAGGGCAATTAGGTAATTAGTGAAAAAAATAAAAGTCACACAAGCAGCCAAGTGAAATTACTCCTATATCCTTATTTGAATATACAGTAGTGCCCAACTTATAAACTTAAAAATGAACCATCTGATCTCCATGTAGTTTGTTTAGTTTCTGCACTGGGAGAATGTGCAGAAGTCTGATTCATTCATAATCTGACCAAGTCAGTCTTAAGCAGTACACCTATGAATTTTATATAGAACACTTATGAAAGTTTGCAACTCAAACACTCCTAAATCAAGGACTTATTGTAATCACACACCTAGAAAATTTTCAAGACAATACTACGAGGATTTAAATCTGATAATACAAATTCTGCTAGGCAGCGGGATACAAAGTTAACATTAAAAAAAAAAATCAGTAACTTTTACATACACTAGTAAGGAACTCACTGAAAAAGAAATCAGGAGAACAACTGCAATCATAATAGCTTCAAAAAATAAAATCTCTAGAAATTTAAGTGCACTGAGGCGATAAACTATCATAAAAATTATAGCACACTAAACAAAGGAAATGAAGTCATTAGAAATAAAAAGACTTCCCATATTCACAGATCATAATCACAATCTAGATTTGACACAATCCCCATCAAGAAGCTAATGACATTCTTTATACAACTAGAAAAAAAGATACTAAAATTCATATAGAGACCTAGAATAGCCAAAGCAATCCTAAACAAAAAGAGCAACAACAAAGGTATCACAATACCTAATGTCAAACTATACTACAAAGCCGTAGTCACAAAGCCTGCATGGAACTGGCACAAAAAGAGACATACAGGGCTGGGGAGATGGCTCAGTGGAAAAAGTGCTTCCCTGGCAAGCACAAGGGCCTGAGTTCAATCCCCAGTTCTGAAAAAAAAAAAAAGAGACTGACCAACAGAATAAAATAAAAAAGCATACAAATAAGGTTTCTCCAGTGACCACAGCTGGGATGACACCTGCAGGACTGGATAGCGGTGGCCATAGTAGAACAAACAGCCTCCCTCCTCTGCTGCCAGGCAGCTAATGCTAGGGACCCTAGCAGCACCCAGGAGCCTCAGCTCAAAGCAGTCTTGTCCAGAAGCTCTTGGGGGCTCCTTTGAGCCTGGATCTCAAGGGGCAGCCACAGATCTAACACTGCATGCGGCACAATGGCTGCTGCCCCTTCTGACTGCTATCTACCTGCACCAGCTCCTCTATGGAGGCCTGGCCTCTGGTCCTCCCTGGCTGAGTGTGAGCCACTGGGTCCTGACAACAAAGTGCTGGGCTCAGCACTGTTCCCAGGGATCCCAGGACAAGGGAAGTTCTCACTGCTTGCCAGGGCCTTGGGTTTTAGCTTTGTTCTTTTGCAGAAGACGTCTATTTTTTTGAAGGCTTCTAAAGGAAACCAATAAAGTGCAGCTACCACATGGGAAAAACATACAAAGTCATGCAACTACACCCTCTTATTCTTGACAATAGGCCAAAAAGTTTCACTGCAGAAGATGGCCTCTAAAACAAAGAGTGCTGGGAAAACCAGACATCCATATGTATATAATATTGAAACTAGAGCCCTTACATTTACTCCATACAATAAGCAATTCAAAATGGATCAAAGAGCTAAGCATGAAACCTGAAACTTTAAAATTGCTACAAGAAAACATTCAGGAAACACTTGAAGCCATCAGCATAGAAGACTTCCTGAATAAGACTTAATGAACATAGACAATAATAAGAATCACAAATGGAACTATGGCAAATTTTTAAAATTCTGCAAACTGGGCTAGGGAGATAGGTTAGTGGTCTAAGCAACTGTCTGGCAAGCACAAGGACCTGGGTTTGATTGATCCCTGGTACTGCATGCCATACCAGCCAGACTCCAGGTGCTCCAAAACTGGGCATGGTGGTGCACACCTGTAATCCCTGTGCTGGGGAGGCTGAGACAGGAGGATCACTGTGAGTCAGAGCTGTGTACCAAGACCTTGTACCAAATAAAAAAATAAAAGATTAAAAGACAATAGGAGCCGGGCGTGGTGGCGGGAGGCGGAGGCAGGAGGATTGTTGTGAGTTCGAGACCAGCCTGAGCTACAAAATGAGCTTAAGGCCAGCCTGAACTGCACAGTGAGATCCTGTCTCAAAAAGACAAAGAAAAAAAGAAAAAGACAATGGGAGGGATGGGGAGATGGCTCAACAGAATAAGCGCTTCCTTGGCAAGCTCAAGGGCCTGAGTTCGATCCCTGGTTCCGCAAAAATAAAAATAAAAAACAATGGGATTATGTCGGCTTCTAGTACTATGGACAACCACTAAGATGATAACAAGGTAGAAAGTATTAATTATTGCATCTGTGATATAATTCAGCTATAAAAAAATAAAATAAGTAAACAGTTACACTCTCTTAATTCACTGATTAGAGACATCTGCTATAATAATGTCTGTAAGTATAATATGTATGCACCTTGTACAATACCAAAACATTACGAAAACAGTTTGCAATGTATTAATTTATCAAATCTGTCCTATTAATTTGTCTTGAAACTGTCTCATTGCTATTTGTTCAATAAAATAAATAAATTTTTTTAAAAATGGGAGAAAATCTTCACCAGCTTCTACTCTAACACAATATTAATACCTAGAGTACATAAAGAACTCAAAAACACGAAGAAAACAAGTACTAAAGCAATAAATGGCAAATGAATAGATAATCCTCAAAGAACAAAGGCTGATAATTATGTTTTTTAAATATTCAACATTTTTGGCCATTAAGCAATGCAAATCAGTATTATATTAAGATTCCAGGGGGCTGGGGAGATGGCTCAGTGGAATAAGTGGTTCCCTGGCAAGCACAAGGGCCTGAGTTCAAACCCCTGTTCCATCAAAAAAAGATTCCATCTCATCCTCATTAATCAGAACAGTCATCATCAAGAACACAAAATAAATGCTGGCAAGGCTGACAAGAGACACTCTTTTATACTGCTGACAGAAATGTAAATTAGTACAGCAATTATGAAAATCAGTGTGGAGGTTCCTCAGAAAACTAAAAATAGAACATGACTCAGTTCTACCACTACTTGGTACACACCCAAAGAAAGTCAGCATATTATAGAGTATCAACATACTCATGTTTATTGTGGCACAGTTCACAACAGCTGAGATAGAGAACTAGTCTAGAGGCTCATCAACAGGTAAATATATAAATATGAGATAGAAACACAATGGAATATTAGCCATAAAGAAAAACAAAAATGACCAGGCAGAGTGGTATGCACCTGCAATCTCAGCCCAAGTTTAGAGTACAGCCTGGGCAACTTAAGAAGATTTTGCCTAGAAATAAAAATGTAAAAAGGGCTGCTGATGTGGCACCCTGGGAAAGCCCTGAGTTCAATCCTCAGTACACACACAGATAAAAGAATAAGAGTATGTCACTTGCAGGAAAATGGATGGAACTGGAGATCACCATGTTAAATGAAGTTAGACTGAAAAAAAACAAGTATTCACATTTTCCTTAATATGTGAAATTAAAAAGAAACATGGCATGAAAGTGGAAGGAAAACTATTACTAGATAAGAAGAAGTAAATACTTTTTAATTTTTATTTCTAGGCAAAATGGGGAGATGGATATGATCAAAATATGCTAACAGCATTAATAAAAAATATAGAAAAAGAAAACTGAAATAGAAAAGAAAATGTGACAAAATCATGAAAATCTAAATCCAGGCAATGAGTACATCTATGAAAACAATGGCAGATATTTTCATAATAAAGATCAAAGAAAAAAGGACCTTGTTTGGGACCTGTTAAATTTAGGGTGCCATATGAGACTGAAAATGTTGAGCTCGGTAGGTGAAGCGGTTGTTCTATCTATGAGGAAATTAAAGGCACATCATATCTTTTACCATGAGACTGGACTGGCTCACTCAGTACTGGAGAGAAAGCAGGTACATGGGCCCAGGGCAGAGCCCTTTGTCCCCCTAGCATTTGAAGGTCAAGAAGTACAAGTCCCCTAAGAACATATAGAAGAGGCAGTTACTAGGAAAAGAAGAAAAACAAGAGAATAAAGTCTTTAAAAGAAAAATGATGCTCAAATGATAGCTATGGCATCTGAGAAGTAACCACTAGATCTGGAGACAAGAGTCACTGGTAACTTTCAGTGAGTGAGATAGAGCCCTTTAGTGTTACAACATTTAACTGACCTTCCAAAAAATGCTACACAAGTTTTTCTAAATTCAAATGCACTTTTTATGCTTTAACATAAAATTTCATTCTCCTCTGGTTAAGCTGTTCAAATCCCTTCTAGAAGGATTGGGGCACTTCATCATACATGCAGGCACATGACTAAAGCCCTTTGTGGTTGAGATTTCACTGGTACTTACACAGCCATCATGCACATTTAGGGTTGCTTCAAGTTTCAATCTTTGGATAAATTCTTTTCTTCCTGTTTAAAAACAAAGAAAGAACTGAATAAATCATACAACCTGATGTTCAGAAATGTATCACACTGAAGTAAAGAAATCTGGTATAAGGTAGATTCAAGCTGTAACATCAGCTCCTCCATTGATAAACCGAGGAACACTGGGCACAGTAACCTCCAAGTCCCAGTGTCAGTATTAGTGGACCTCCTCACTGATTCAAGGACAAAAAGAACTTAGCACAGTGTCTGGACCACTCATATTTTTTTCATTCATTCCACAAATTTTTTTTAGTACTTACACTGTTTCCGGTAATGTTCTAGAAGCTAGAAAAATGCCACAATGAAACAAAAAAAGATCTCCTCCCCTCATAAAAGGATAAAGACTATAAGCAACATGTCAGTGAAAGTGCTGGCAGGGAAAGGGGATACAAAAAGGCAATCAAGAGGGAAGATTTTCAACTTTTTTTTTGGCAAGGTCTCACTATGTAGTTCAACTAGTCTTGATATAACCCAGAGTGGTCTCAAGCTTGTAGTAATCCACCTGCCCCAGCCTCCCAAGTGCTAGAATTATAAGTGTCCACCATCATCCCTGGAAAGGTTTTTCAACTTTATTTATTTATTGATTTATCTTTGTAGGGTCTACAGGGTGCTCAGGGTCTCACTACTAGATCGGACTCACAGTAACCCACCTGTTTACAGCCTCCCAAGAGCTGGGATTACTGGCATGTGCCTCCACGCCTAATCTCAACCTGCCATTTCAGCACACCCTGGGAATGGGGCTGACACAGCAGGTCCAGGGACTGAACCCTGGGGGCCTGCGCCTGCTTGCGGGTACTTTAATCCACTGAGCTATTTGGCCAGCCCTGTTTTTCAACTTTAAAGGAGATAGCAAACACAGATAATAATATGATGCCACTGATTTTAAAATATATCTTAATTTTATAAAGATGAAATATAATCATTTAAATACCTTCAATAGCAGTATCATGAAAATACTGCAGAAATAAAAGTTTCTTCTTTGAAAAACAAGGTCTCCCTCTAAAAAATCAATCATCTTACCAAAGATACACCAGAAAGCATGTTTATTCAGAAGCTATAATGAAAAGCGTCTGAGGGCCGGGCGTGGTGGCGCATGCCTGTAATCCCAGCACTGGGGAGGCTGAGGCAGGAGGATTGTTGTGAGTTCGAGACTAGCCTGAGCTACAAAGTGAGCTTAAGGCCAGCCTGAGCTGCATAGTGAGAACCTGTCTCAAAAAGACAAAAAAAAAAGAAAAAGAAAAAAGAAAAACATCTGAATTTATGACAAAGAATAACCAGGATGATAAACTATCAAATTAATTTTATGCTTCCTATATACTGTCACCAAAGACAAATTTATCTACTATATCTTCTTGAATAAACACATAGGTTAAAAAAAGAAAAAAAAATCAGGGGGTGGGCAATTCTCAATGATTTCTAATTCTTTTTTTGATACCAGGAACTTAACTCAGGACTTTATGCTTGCCAGGCAGGCAATGCACCACTGAGCTAACTCCCTGGCCCAGTAATTTCTAAATTTACTGGAATAAAACAACCTAAAATTCAGTAAGAGTTTTCATGAGCTAGGGAGTATTTTACACAACAAACTTTCATATTTGATTTTCAGATCGAAAAAGTTATGAACTACCAGAAATAATTTTTTTACATCCATTTTCTTTTGGCCAAAGGGCAAGCCTGGTAAACCCACTGATTTATATGTTAAAAGTTAAATGATAAAATTAATAATATGACAGCAATCAGAACTTATTAAAATGCTAAAACATGAACAGTTTTCCAATTTTTTTTTAATCTGGGCTTGAAAACTAACAGCTAGCCATTTTGGTCTAGAGAAAATGGTGGTCAACACAAAAGAATAGAAGACAAAGTGAGCTCTTCTGGCAAAAACCCTTCCATATGAAACGCCTACCTGTAATTATGCACTAAGAAAGGACAGAGCTAAATAGGTTCTAAATGACACTTTTATGTAACTTTGGAGATGAAATTGTGTCATACAGACATCCCACAGTGTGCACGCCTAGAAGCTAAAATGCCATAAAATACAAAGTGTGAGTTTAAAAGCTGAGCTCTCTCAAAATAAAAGTCAGTTCATAACTGAATGCTATTAAAAACTCTGACGGGTCTGGCCTATTTGCAAGACAGCCAATTACCCTGCCATCATTTCTTGGATGCTGCAGAAGAAACAAGACTCTGAAGTCAGAGGTAAAACATTTCACCACCCACAGCACACAAGCAATGCAAGCTCAGGCTTACATTAGTTCCCCTTGATTCCTGCATCCTGTGTGGTATCTCTGAGGTCTGGGTAAGCGTTGGGTATGAGATAGGTTTGAGGAACCAGAGATGCCAGAATCCAAACCTTCTGTCCAGCTAACCTGCCAGACCACCTTTGTCCAGACAACTTGGTTGGTTTGTTGGTGACAGGCTTTCACTCTGTAGTTCAAGCTGCCTTGAAATCACTATGTAGCCTAGGCTAGCCTTGAACTCATGATAATCCTCACGTCTCAGCTTCCCAAGTATTGGGACTACAGGTGTGAGCCATCACTCCTGACTCAGAAGATACTATTTTTATTATACTAAACAATGAACAAATTTGCCTTCTATGGATATATTACATTTTCCAAACTGTTCACCTGATTCACTGAAAAGACAGTCTCAAGTAAAGCAGCCCAGTGTCTACTATGCAGAAATAAAGCGCGGGGGGGGAGGGGGGCACTGTACATCTCCCAATAATTCTACATTTGTTACAGATGAACTACAAACTTAATACTGTGACTTCTTATACCGTCTCAGTTACTTTTCTCTCGTGCCTGGAACAAAATACCTGACATTCAGAATTAAGGTTTATTTAGCTCACAGTTAGTGGACGTTTCAGTCCATACTCAGCTAGCTCTGAGGCAGAGTGGCATATGGCAGAGGGCAACCATTCGCAGTGGCAGAAAACAGCAAAGAGCTAAGGGTGGAGCAGCAGCTGTGGCAGCTAGCAAGCCTCTCTCCCCTCCTTATATTGTAATGCATATTACCACCCCAGGGCCCCAGCAGTACTTGCACGGTAATCCCAGCATTGGATCATGAATCAATCACAAACTAAAGAAGCCTACCCAATGACTGCACAAGGCTTTGGGGGGACAACTAGACACAAACCATAATACCAACCTTCCTCTTAAAATCCCATCTCTACTTTGACAACCTACATTATAAGCTCCATAGAGGGACACTCTTGTTTAAGCAAGCCAAGTGATAGAACAGAAGGTCAAAGCAGCCAAATATATTTGCTGAATTAGTGAATAATTGGGATCATAATCTCCATTTTATTCTCTAGCCTGTACTTTCCTCAATAAACATATAAACATCTTTCAGTGACAATAAACATGAGCTACTACTCATTTTTAATGGTTGTCCTTACTAAATGACTTATTCATATATATCTCCTGAACTTAGATGCTTGGGACAAGAAATTTTAGACATCTATAAAAACATCTAACTTGGGATTTATTACACTTAGGCTGGGCAAAACAATCTCCCAGAACCTCCTTGGTTTTATATTTGTAAAGGAGGGATAATACCATGAGCTTTACCGATTTATCGTGAAGGGAAAATCTGTACTGCAAAACACATCTAACAGTGCCCAGGCACTTAAAATTAGTTCTCTCGTCATATTCAAGAGGGAGTGTTCTAACCGAGGGACGGTGAACCTTTCAGAGACTGAGTGTCTGTTATTGTGTTGAGTTGTCCCCCCCAAAGCCTCATGCAGTCATTGGGGCAAGCTTCTGGAGTTTTTGATTAAATAATGATCCAATGCTTGGATCATGGGTGACAGTGCTACATTTACCCTGGGGTGGATAAACTGAATACAACATACAGAAGGAAGAGAGCCTTGCTAGCTGCCTCAACTGCCGCTGCTCCTCTTGTGCTCTGCTGTTTTCTGCTGCCATGAACTGCTGCCCTCTGCCATATGCCAGTCTGCCTTGGAGCCAGCTGCAGGTTGACTGAAACCTCCACTAAGTGTGAGCTAAATAAACCTTTCTCTCCTTAATTCTGAGTGTCAGATATTTTGTCCCAGCAACAAGGGAAAGGTAACTGAGATAGCGTCCAAACTGCCGCCCAAACCCACTCACTGGTCACAAAGTGCTGATGCTACAATTAAACCTAAATATTAAGGTTTTTGTTTAAATAAAAAACAACTTTCACACTTGCCTCTCATGCTGGCAGAAAGCTGACTACTGCAGCACATGTGCCATAAGTTTACCACTACTGCCCTAAGCTAACACTGTCTCAAAAGAGATAAAGATGTTTAAAAAGCGTATGTCTTGCCATATGTTGTGGTACACACCTATCATTTAAGCACTTGGGAGGCTGAAACAGGAGGATCACTACAAATTGAGGCCAGTCTAGATTATACAAAGATCCTGTCTTTAGAAGGAAAAAAGTGTCTTATCTAAGGGGTTAAGACAACTGGCTAAGCAAAAAAAAAAAAAAAAAAAAAAAAAAATAAGACTAGTGAAACAAAGGAGAGTGACAAAAGCACTTTAAGGAAGCTTTTATTTCAATTTTACTTGAGACTATTGTCCTCTGAGCTACTTCTAATGCCAAACTTCCTAGTCATCTATACATGCTGCCTTTCCTATCTCAGCATAAGGCCTTCCTCTCAGTCCATTCAGACCGCTGCAACAAAATGTCTTAGACTGAGTAGCTTATGGGTAACTAAAATGTATTTCAGATAGTACCAGAGGATGGAGTCCAAGGTCAAGCCTGGGCCGACTTGGTGAGCAGTGTGGGTCAGTTCCCAGCAGACTGCACCTTCTACAGTACTTTCACACAGCAGGAAAGCCAAATAAGCCCATTAGCATCTCCTCTAAAGGCACTGATTCCATAATGAAGGCTCTACCTGTGTGATCTAATAGCCTCCCTAAGATTCCCAACTCAATGTGACCACCTTAGAGGATCATGATTTAAACACTATAAATTCTGGAGTCACAAAGCTTCCAATCACAGCAGTTCCTTCTGTCCCATTCTCTCCATAAGTTCTATTTTTAGAAATCACAAGTGATCAGTACATCTGATAGCCTCTTCCAAGGTGCATTTTTCATGATGCTATAGTTACATCTGTCACAGCTAGCTGCTATCTTCTTGAGAAATAATCCTCTTTGATTCCCAAAAGAAATAATCCTTTTGGTTATCTTAACAGAAATGAACACAAAGGTAACAAGCCTATCTAAGGAGCAATAGAGAGGTTTTCCTCTTTGGCACAGCACAAAATAGAGATAACTGCCACTTCAGTGTATAAGATGAAAATGTAAATGGATGCTACAGATCTCAAGTGGGCTAAATGAACAGATTAAAGTTGTGGGAACCCTAAACACAAGCAGTCTGCACTCAGTCACTGGCTCTTTTCCACAAGCTTCCTTCCACCAAGTTCGCATAAGAGACTGAAAACAGCAGGAAACATGGGCAAAACTGTCTCATAAGGCTAAGAATGAAGCTCTACTCCCTTGTTAGCCAATCTAGTACAGGAAACAAATGTCTCCGGCCACTGAAGGAATCCCTAATAAATAGACCCTCAGCAAAGACTTCCTACTCCCTCCTGTTTCTTGAAAAGACTGGCCAGAAGGAAAATAAATGACCCATGTTTGAGGCAAAGGCAGGAAATTCCCACTCATTCCTTGAACAGCAAGAGAAAGAGTTAAGTGTAGTGGTTCTAAAGTGAGTTAACTCAGCTAGAGTATGTTTCAAAGAATTCCTTTCCTGTATGATTCTGGTTAGAATGACTCAGTCTTTTTCCCACAAGCAACAGCCATATCAGTTCCTACGCTCAGGCTAGGGCAGATACTTATGTAATTCACAAACACTGCTGCTTATCTCTTCTCACACCTTGCTGGTCTAGCAGCAATGGAGCCTGATGGCTGCCTCACTTGACCAAGGATCTCCTCTAACTTCTTCAAATCTTGGCCAGTTGCACATTTAGGTCCAGGACCAGACAGGCACTGGCTTGTCCTACAGAACCACCATGTTGGTTACATTCCTACAGAACACCCACATCTGTTACAATTTTCAAATGAACAAACAGAATGAAATGGAGAAATCACTCTACCCTAATACAAAGTTAACTATATAGCTACAGAAACAAGACAATGATATTCACAGAGAGCTACAGAAATCAACAGAACAGAGAACTCAGAAACAGATCCACACCACCATGCTCAAGTGTTTTTCAACAAAGGTTAAAAAAAAAGAATTCAATGAATTTAATTAAATTTTTTAAAAATGTGATGATGCCAAATTTTGGAGATGATACGAAGAAACTGCATTATCCATATGTACCTGACAGGAATGTAAAATGGCACTGGAAAAGGAAACACAAATTTACTGAGTTAAGAAGAAAATGCAACCACCCAGTATGGTGGCACGTGCCTATAATCCCATCACTCAGGAGGCTGAAGCAAGAAGGCCATTGGGAATTCAAGAATACCCTGGGCTACAAAGTGAGCTCAGGACCACTTTGCCTGAACTGCATAGTGAGACCCTGTCTCAAAAAGACCAAAAAAAAAGAAAGAAAGGAGAAAAAAAAAATGCAACCTTTTCAAAAAGTTCACTAACTTGTTACAGTAAGTAGACACCACAAAATAAAACTGCAAAAATGCATTTCAAGCTAATTTTTAGTCCTCACACAAAAATAGACTTGAAATGATTCCTGATTTATATAAAATCATAATGTTTTGAGGGAAACAATCCTAAAGATCCAGTAATAGTGTAAAAGTTATTTAATGAGGTACTATAATATACTCCATTAAGAAAGAAAGAAAAACCTTGAGCCGGGCGTGGTGGCGCATGCCTGTAATCCCAGCACTCGGGAGGCTGAGGCACGAGGATTGTTATGAGTTCGAGACCAGCCTGAGCTACAAAGTGAGCTTAAGGCCAGCCTGAACTGCATAGTGAGACCCTGTCTCAAAAAGACAAAAAAAAAAAAAAGAAAAACCAGAGAAATTGGACCTCCCCAAAATTAAAATCCTTAGGTGGATATGGTGGCACATGCCCACAATCCCAGCCCACAGAAGTCTAAAGACAATCTGGGTTCAAGGCCAGTCTAGAGTACAAAATAAGGCCCTGTCTCAAAATAAAATAAATCTTCACCCTACCAAAGACTCTTTGATGAGAACAAAAGATAAGCTACTGACCCAGAGAAAGTATTTGCAAACCATGTATCCACAAAAGACTAGTACCTAACAGACAAAAAGAATTTTCAAAACTCAACAGCGAAAAAAGATCCAATTAGAAATGAAGATATTAGCCGGGCGTGGTGGGGCAGGCCTGTAATCCCAGCACTCCGGAGGCTGAGGCAGGAGGATTGTTGTGAGTTCGAGACCAGCCTGAGCTACAAAGTGAGCTTAAGGCCAGCCGGAACTGCATAGTGAGATCCTGTCTCAAAAAGACAAAAAAAAAAAAAAAAAAAAAAAAAAAAAAAAAAAAAAAAAAAAAAAAAAAAAAAAAAAA
>PVKA01038521.1:0-20175 GCA_004027165.1 Ctenomys sociabilis
CTCTTCTCTAAAACAGAAAAAAAAAAAAAAAGAAGAAGAAAGAAAGAAACCTGAGTCTCTCGGAAGTGCACCACAAAAGCAGTTCCCTCTGGATCCAGAGGAAGATGACATGTCTCTAGAGCTGATTGCTACAACTTCATTCTCCAGTGCCTATACTTGTAAAATGCTCAGAATCACAACAGACCAATGGAAGATTCCCAACAAATGAAATGCAACGTACTTTTCAAGTTCCATTATTGAAACACACAGGAACTTTGCAAATCTGTAATTTTTCTGTCAAAGAACAGAGAAAAGTATAACGACTTAATCTGCATTTCCATCCTTGGTAGTCTCTGAAATTTAGCTCACCTTGTCATGTGATAAATGTAGGCAGCACAGAAAGGACCGCCAGGCCAGCATAAGCTGAGAACATTCTTGGCTTCTGCCTCGGATAAGTAAAGTCCTTTCAGGAAGATTAACCCAAAATGCAAGTGTGGATTTAGCCAAGGAAAACCAAATCAGATCCCCCACAAAGCAGAGGCTACCTCAGGCTGAAGAAACAGGTTGAGTGAAAGTGAAAAGCAAAAAATGCGACTCCTCAGCCCTAACTAACCCCACGAGGGAGGCTGTGAGGGCCAGGGATGAGATGTGCGCGTGCTGGTCGCTGGAGCCAGTGAAGATCCCCAGGGATCTCCTGTCTGACCCAAAGTTCCAAAAGATTTTTCAGCAAGCCCACTTTTAATTTCTTCCCCCTTCCCTCCCTTTCCTTCTCTCTCTTTCTCTCCTTCCCCTGCTGTTCTTTACTGATCAGATACATGTACAGAAAAGCAGGCACATCCCTTTCGCCAGTAGAACTCACCTGAGCCCACAGGACCTTGGAAGTCTTGGCCACATTCTTTCTCACTTTTCTGACTCCCACTTTTCGGGCCACTGTCCTGCTTCCCACAGCAGGGATACGTCCTATCTGCTGTGTGTACTCCTTTGTGTGTGGATTTTCCCATGGTATAGCCTTACAAGATGCATTGTGCAGTTGTATGGGGTTTTTGACTATTTACCCTAGTTGCCATGTAGTGTTCCACTTATGAACATCTAATAATTTATCTTTTGTCTATATGCTTTGATGGCTTTTTGAACAATCCTAATCTAAGTGTCATTCTTTTTTTTTCATATTGTATGCCCTGGTGTCTGTGAAGGGCTACAAATGAGTGTTAGTCTTAGTGTAGCTTTAACATGAAGGAGTTTTATATTTCTAGTCCTTACTTTTATTCATGCTATAAAAATCCTTATTTCCCATCATTTAATGATATTGTGGGGGAAAAGAACTTCATAACTTTGGCATGCTTTTCAGTTATTAGCAGTTAGCTTGGTTTAGTTTTAAACATCACTCTCTGATTTAGAACTTTTTCTCCAGTCCAGACCGGAGCTGGGGCCTACAAGGCTTGGAGTATAGCCAGAAGTGGTCTCTTCTCTGCAGACCACCATCTTTCCCCTCATCTATCTAGGTTCTAGCTTTAGGTGGGAGGCAAGGAAACAAAAGAGCAACAGAAATCAAACTACTGTGTAAAGTCATAACAATCTATTGGCTGCAACCAGTATCTCTGGATAGTATTGGTGCAGTACCTTGGAGGATATTTCTGATCTTCCACAGAACCTCAAAAACTCTTGAAATTTCCTGAGATCTCTTTGTTATGCTGTGGAGGTCCCTAGATTCCCTAAGATGGGGATTGGTTATCAGAAAGATCAACCATATGACCAGAGGCTTAGAACTTTGGCACAGCCTGACTCCAAGGAGAGGAGCTGGAGATTGAGTTAAATTACATAGTCAATGTGTAATCCAATTTCCATGTAATGAAACCCCAATAAAAACTCTGGATTCCAGCTGGCCATGCTGGAATGTGCCTATAATCCTAGAACTCTGGGAGACTGGGAAAGAAAAAATCAAAAGTTCTAGCCCATTCTAGGCAATTTAGTAATCTAGCAAGACTCTATTAAAAATTAGAAAATAGCTTGGTATATAGCTCAGTGCAAAGACTCTGGGTTCAGTCTCTTTTACAGCAAAAACAAAACCAAGCCTCTAGGCACCAACACTCAGTGGCACTTTCTGATGTTCATGGATGGTGACATGTCCCAACTGTCTCCTTCCCAGACCTTCAGGTTGAGTTTTATGAGTCACTCTAGTGAATTAATAAACATGAAGAGGTTGTGTGTGAAAACTGCTGAATTTGTAGCCAGTTGGTCCAAAGTGGGACTTGGGGACCCTACATATAGCTGGCCTCTGACACAGGTTAAATCTTACTGGGACTCACATTTTTAAAACTATAGAGGCTGATACTCATTTCCAGAGCTTACTCCCAGGGTTAATCTTGCAATATATCTCACTGGGTGGAAGTAGGACAAGTGATCTGTCACCTGCTACCTCTGTTGTCAGTGTCTAGAGGCTCAGTCCATTTTGGAGCACACACTGGTTCTGGGGAAGCCTGTGAGGCTCTTCTGGGATGTGGGAAACCTAGCTCCTTGCCTTGACCCCCAGCACCTCCACCCACTGTCTGCTCCCCAGAGTTTGGCTCTCCAATCTCCCAGGAGCCCCAGTCCTCTCAGGCAGAAGACCAGGGAGGCAGGCCAAGTCCAGCTCCCTTCCTTTGTGTCCCAGGACCCTGGAGGAGCCTCACAAGAGTGGAGGCTCTGCTTACAGTCCTCCTCCAGCCTAGCTATCTTCTGCAAGTCTTTTGATTCAGCTTATGAGGACACAAAGGTCATGCAGGTCAGACACTTAATGTGAGACACATAATGCCTGTCCCTTCTGAAGTGAGAGAAGACATTCATTCTGCTGTTGAATACCTATGTCCTGCACAAATTCAGGTTCCCAACAGCCCCCTTTCTCTCTTTTCAGTCTCTTTTGGGGGGTGACAGTGGACCCTGTTTTGCCAGCTGTCATGAGCACTTTATTTTTTCATTTTATGTATTTGGTACAGGATCTCACTACACAGCTAGGACTCATAGCGATCCTCCTGCTTTCAGCTCCCCAGCACTGGGATTACAGGTATGCACCACCATGCCTGGACTAGGTCACCAGCTCAGCATGCCCCGGGGATGGGTCTAGCAAAGCATGTGGTGCCAGGGATCGAACCCTGGTCCTTGAGCTTGCCAAAGTAGGCACTTAATCTACTGAGCTATCTCCTGGCCCTGTCATGAGCACTTCTGTTGTGAACAGCTTTCACTAGCATACAGGCATCCTCATCCTCAGCATTTGGCTGGGTTTTAAGCCTATTCCTTTTATGAACTAAGAAGCAAACAAGTAAGTGAAAACATGCCAGATTAATTAACAAGCCTATTTTGGGCAATAATTTCCTGCACGAGACCATGGCAGGCTTCGTGGCAAGCGGACCTTAGTGCATCGAGGCAAGTTGAGTATCTCCAATAAGAGCCGGTGGAGGAAATTGCAGTAGAGGGAGGGAACTGGTCCTCATCAGCGGCCAGATGTAATTTCATGCTTGCTGTTCGTGCTGCTCCCCCACCCCACTTCCCTCATTATAGCAGCACTAATTACAGGCAGGGGAAGGTGAGTGCTGCATAACTAAATTGGATTATTTTTATTGTTTCCACAGGAACTGCACCATGTTGGCAATTTTTTGCTCAGGGAATATGTTGTGTTAGTCTTCACCATACCCAGTTGTCCACCAGAGTGCTTCAACTTTATGTTCTGTAACTTTAGATGCACAAAATGTGCTTGAGGTGCACCACTATATGCAGGGCCTGAGTTTCAAAGTATCTGATCTGTGCTCCCTTGTGCTGTGCCCCTAGGTACTCAGGCTCTGCTGTTGTTTTATTAAGTGGACCTTCATTTCTGTTCGGCGTTGTTAAAATATCAAGGCCCTCTGAAAACCCTTGCTACTGACCTCAGGGTCAGTGTTTCTGCCTCATGCCCACTGTCACCGGGGAGTGTGTGTTGATGGAGTCTCTGCTGCACCCACCATGGCCCTGACAGGGAGCAAGAGCACCTGCACCAGGAGCCTCATGTTTGGACATCAGGCAGCTCTCCGACTTCAGGAAGGTGCTTACTCTTCCTGAATTGCCATTGTATTATTTGTACAATGGCAATAAAAATCTTACCTCCCCAACAGGGCTGTTGGGAGGATTAGATGACAACATTCGTGTGAATCCCTTTGGATACTGCTTGACACACACAAATGCCTAACAAACACGACAGGCCACTCTGCCTAGCAGGGCAGGCATGGGTGGAGAAGGAAGGTTCCTACTAAATGTATGCAGAGTCACTACAAATTTTACAAGCACTTTGGCGTTTCTGTGGACTCTGCTGTCTCCAGGCGGGATCTACAGCTTTTCATTAGGTTGGAGGGCCTCTTCGTGAAGAAGGAAATTATCTCACCAGGGTTCAGGTTCCACAGTCGCAGCGCCTGCTCCTGCTGATTCAACCCCCTCACAAAGCCACACACCATGCTGCCACGTTCGCGGCCTTCCATGTTAGCTTATTAATCCTGGAGCCAGTCCTCCGTGGTCGAGGAGTGTCTGCTGTCCAGCAGAGGCACCAAGGGGTGAAATAGTGTGCCTGAGCTGGGACAGCAAGGGAGGTGTGACTCGCTGGGCTTCCCCCAGGCCACCCCAGTTGGAGGACCCATGCACACTGAGGACTTTTTAATCCCTCAAATTGATGCTTTCATTGTAGGTGTCTCATTTAATAGGTGAGAAAGAGGCACTGTGGGGGGGGGGATAATAGAGTATAAAGTGAACCAGTAATTGCTTTTGATTTTAATCCCTGCCCTGCCCTCACTGCTGTGTGCCAGGCTTCAGCTCATCACAAAGGTGCTCCAGCCCACTCTTCCGTGGCTGCAGCCATGTGGGAACACTCCCTGGTCTCCTACCGCTGGAGCAAGGAGATGACTCTCATTAAGAATCCTAAAATCTTACTAAAGTAGAAGAAATTTTAACTTCAGAGCTTTCTTCTTTGTCACAAACAGAAATAGGAGGTAACTTTTGCTTCCCTAGCAAGTGACAGCTGCGTGCTGCTTTGGGCATTTTAAGACACAAAGGAAGCACAAGGACAGCAGTCAGTGACTTGGCTTGACTGCCCCAAGGCTAGGATCCTGCCCTGGGCTCCCCCTGACCCCTGGCTCCGTCCCTCCGCATACTGTGGGTGGTGCTGCTTCCTACACAGCTTCCTGGCAGCTGCTGTTCTTGGATCACAGAATTCTGTGGGTTGCCAAAGACAGTGAGCTCATGGCATGGCAGCCTAGCCCAGCCCTCAGCTTCCAGATCTCCTTTCTGCAAAGACCATGCACCATTCCCCTCCCAAGCACTGTACAGAGGGCTTCAGTAGCTTGGAATAGTGGTATAAGGACCCTGCAGTTCCCTGAATAAACCAGGGTGCACTTGTACCCTGCTCAGAAGCAGCGTACACACCACGACAATGCCACGGTTGTCTCTCAACGCTGTACCAGGCAAAGACCCGTCTTCCTGTGAGTACAGCACATGAGGCGAGCCTGGGAAAGTGAGTGATTCCAAAGTCTACATCCACTGGGCCCAAGTGCTGGCTTCCCTGCATGCTGAGTCTCCAAAGCAGAAGTTCTAGGATAATTCTGCCCAGATTTTAGTAATTTTCCTCCCACAGCTTACTGCAGGAGAGTGAACTCCAGTTTCCCAATAGCCAGCTTTCCTGCAAAGTCAACGTGCTTGGCCATTTCCACTGGAAACATGACTCCTAGTGGGGAAGGGAAGAGGTTGATAATGGTACTAAGAGTTACCCTTTTTGAGCGGCTTCCTGGTTGAACATTATGTGAGCCAAGCGTTCCTAATATTGCCACCATTATGGAGATGAAAAACCAGGAGCCCAAAGAAAGCAACAGAGCTCATAAAAAGTAAAACTAAAATGTCAACTGAAATGAAAACAAATCTATGATGGCAGGTACCCTCACTGAAGTATGTAGGGGCTGGGGGATAAGAGTCTCATTTTGTAGACATTTGGCGTTCTTAGCAAGGTGGGCCAGAGGGCTGCGCTTGTTCATCAAGCTCCTGCTTGAGGGATCCTCCTGCCCAGTGCTGGAAAACACAAGGGGCCTGCAGATGAACTGCTGTGCTTCATTGGAGAGAAAGAGTCCCTCCATTGTCCAGAAAGTTCACACAGCTGGCTGCACCCAAGCCCTGCAGAGCTGTAGCTGAGGGGGGAAGGATCCACCAATCTCAGCTTGCATACCCGCTCTGCGCAGCCCCTACCTCTCCAGGTTTTCGCCAAACTGTAGTGTTTTGTTTCAAATTACTTTTGATTTAAGTATTAAAAGTTATATATAAGACTGAAAAATGAGGTGAATGTTAAAATTTTTTAAATTTTATTACAATATAAGACATGGTACCATGAATGCCCCTCAAAGGACTGAGCCACACTTTGCTTACCCCGTAGCGCTTGCAACTTTCGGAAAGCAGTTCTGGAAGTCTCTTGTGAATGTTTTAGTTGAGCTGTCATGGCTACCATTCAACAACTTTGACTTTGAGGAAGAGCCAGAGGTCACGTGGTGCCAGATCAGCTAGATAAGGTGGGTGAGGGCTCCCAGGAAGGCTTTCGGGAGCTGCTTTTCCATTGGACAGCACGCGGCGGCAGCATCCGCTGTGCTCTTATCACGCCTTGTAAAGACACTCACCCAAGGCAACTTCCAGAACTGCTTCAGCAAGAGGCAAGTAGTGGGATAATGTGTCTGAAGCAAGGGGGCAGAGGTATTTCTAGTTGGATTAGTGACAATGTGTCTTGTATTATAATAACATTTTGAACTTTCTTATTCCTTCATTCATTTGAAAAAGATCTTCCTAGCGTCTATGTATCTGCCTTCTATTTTGCTTTATCTATCATCTACTATCACCATCCATCTATCTATGTATTATGCATCTATCATCTATCTATTTCCTCATGTAAGAGAAACCATGGTACATTTAAGCTTGAGAGATAAAGGAGGAGGGAAGTAAAGGAAGACAATAGATTGAAAGAAAAAGAATTGGAAGGGAAATGACAAAAGCTTTTGAAAATGGAAAAGGAACCAAGAGGTGAAGGGAAAGGAGAGAAAGGAGAAGAGGCTAAAAAGGAATTAAGATGTGTTAAGTACATGTACCAACTTCCCGAACACATACCAATAAAAATTTTCAATACTCACTATATATTTTCTATCACACCTTATATTATATATTATTTTATTGGAGTATTGTACACACACATGGTACACGTATCCTAAACATACAAACATATTTTATGTAAATTTAAAGACACACAAGTGGACACGTCCTACGTATGCAGCTTGAGGACTTTTCTTCACAAACTGAGCACACTTCTACTAAACCGCGCCCAAACTGAGAAATAGAGCACTAGTGATACCCAAGAGACGCTAGGAGGTGCAGTGCGTCCTTACGCTGCGACGTTCAGCGTTTTTACGCTGTGATGCTGACATCTGCTCTGAGGTCACCGTGGAGTCCAGGCGCGATCTGGCCGACCCCCAAGAGCCAATGCAACGTGTCGCAGACTTTCAGGTACTTCAGAGGCACAGTGGTCTCGAAGGCAGGAAGCCGTTCCTTCAGCGCTCACCTGCGCACACCATTTATTATTTATATTCTCATTGCATCATATGTTTATTGAGAAAAAATCTTATAGTTGTCTTCAGCTGACATTGGATTTATCTGGGGACATCTTGTCCACCAGATGATGCGAGCATTCTTAGCGCAATTTAATAAACTGGCGTGTTTTTCATTTTTGTTTTTGTTTTTTTCTTCATTGCTATTCTAACATAGTTTTTATGTTATTTTTTTAGATTTTCTGTATTTAAGGCAGGCTCTTCAGGGTCTCACTATGTAGATCAGACTCATAATGATTTTTCTGTTTTCAGCCTCCAAAGCACTGGGGTTACAGGCAAGCACCACCATGCCCCGTCGCAATCTCCATCTCAGAGCGTCCTGGGGGCGGGGCCGACGTGGCACTGCGAGGGATCAAACCGCGGCAGCTGATCTCTGCCTAAGCCGGCTCTTTAGTCTGCTGTGCTGTCAGGCCGGCCCTCACATAGTTTTTAAAAAGAAATATAAATTTTTTTCTGTCTAGTAGCATGAAGAGTTTGTTTTCTAACACTTTATTAACACATGATGACTGTAATAAAATTACATAATAATATATGAAAAGAAAAAGAATAACACCCATAGCCTGTCATCAGCATGTAGCCTCTGTTTACATTTGATACACTTAATATTTACTTTTAGCTGTGTTTCTCTTTCTTCTCCTTTACTTGGCTATAATTGTGTTCATGCTGTATAGCCGCAACTTAAACCTGCTTTATAACATTCATAGTGTGAAAATATTCAAAGATTTTTAAGTGGAGTTCAGCCTGGTGCACACCTATAATCCCAGTACTTGAGAGGGAGAGGCAGGAGGATTGCTGTAAATTTGAGGCTAGCATAGTTAAGTTCAAGACCAGCCTGAACTTCATAGTGAAACCCTTAAAAAAAATAGGCTTCAAGGGGTTGGCAAGATGCATCAGCAGACTAAAGTGCCTGCTTAGGCAAGCTTAGGCAAGCCCAAGGACTATGGTTCGATCCCTGGCCCCACATGTTGTGCCAGCCCTGCCAAGGTAGGCTGAGCCAGCCATAGTCCAGGCATGGTGGTGCACGCCTGTAATCCTGGCACTGGAGAGACTGAAAACAGAATGATCACTGCAAGTCCAGGCTGTGTAGTGAGACCCTGCAACAACCAATATGTTAAAAAAAAATAGACTTTGAAAGTGTTTCTTTAGTTCAATAATGTACCAATGTGAGTGTGTCAAATTTAACTTCCCTCCACTCCATTTTAGAAGCTCTACAAGTGTATAATCTACCCTGATTCGTGCATTGTCAGATTAGACTTCATCAATTAGATTCTACTTAATTCCAAATTATAACCGAAGCATATGTAAATTATCACCAGTAGTTAGGCTGTAAAGTAACTTCATGCCATCTTTCTTGCATTCTCTAAGAGATACAAAATTGTAATGTATGGTTTTCCCTTTAGCAAACATGTGTGGATATGGTAGGAATCCATTCAGTGCAGTAGTCTGTCGAAAGGCTATGAACTTGCTATCCAGACTTCCTCCAACTGGGGTGTAGGGGATTGGAATCCTTAGGAGCTGAGAAAAGTGCCTTGGATCTCGTGGTGCAGCCATGCCTGTGTTCCCCTCACAGAGGAAACCAAATGCTTCCAGTGTGCCATTGTCAACACGGGTTAGCAGCAAGCAGACTGAATCCATTAGCAAGTGACACTGCAGTGCGATCCTCTGAGCCACTCTCGGGCTAGCCAAATAGCTCAGTGGATTAAAGTGAGAAAGGGCTGGGGGTTTGATCCCCAAGCCTGCCATGCCAGCTCCACCCCCATGGTGCAAAATTGAGACTGGGCATGGTGGTGCATACCTGTAATCCCAGCTCTTGGGAGGCTGTAAAGAGGTGGATCACTACGGGTCCAGTCCAGTAGTAAGACCCTGAACACCCTGTAGACTCTTCCCTAAAATACAAAAAAAAAGAAAAATTCCCTCTGAGCCTTTATCTCTAAGCCAAGTGCTCCTTGTACCCCACAGCCAAGAGAGTTACTCTCTTCCTAATCCCACAGACCAAAGATATGAAACTGATCCCCACGTTAACAGAGGTTCCAGGACGTACACAGGCAGCTTGTCAGAGTCAGCAGCCACCCAGAAACAGGAAGAAAACTGACCTGCCACGACGGTGTACGAGAGGGACATTGGCCCAGCTCAGGTGGTCCAGCTCACATCTGCTCCGAGGATGGCACAGAGGCCTGGTGTGGTCTGGCTGACCCCCACGAGTCTATGCAAAGTGTCGTAGGTGTTTGGCTACTTCAGAGGCATGGTGGTCTCAAGGGCAGGAAGCCACTCATTCAGCACACACCTGCACACACATCCCAGACTCCAGCTGTCACCCCCAACCATGTGCCCCTCAGCTTCAAAAAGGCAAAACACAAGGGGAGCATGGCTGCTCTTTCCAGCAGATGGTCCCAGGATCCCAAGGACCTGTATGCTTTCCTTGGGGCCACATCACTTCTGCTCTGGGGCCCTTTTGCCCTCTCCTTCTGGTTTCCATTGCTCCACTCGTTTGGGGCTCTTCTCGCCCTCCTCTAGGATGGATGGTGTTTGTGCACAAATGTTCCTGCCACCTGGAGTCATCTCTGAGTCTCTCTTCTTTGTTTCATTTTGGATCACAGCAGGGCATCGCAATTTTCTTACTTTCTGTTAATAAAAATTAAGCAATCAATTTCTTTCCCCTCCATTACACCTAATTCCCCCCATAACTCAATTATTATTGCAACTCTGGCAAGTGCTTTCCAAAGCAGATGGCAGCAAAGACATGTTGCCAAAATAAAAGGCACCGTGTGCAGAGGAATATTGTTTACATGGAGGTGATGACACTTTCCTTCCAGGGAGAAATCATTTTTTTCTGAAATAAAATTCATGTAATTCCAATAAAGTAATAAGTTTCATGTAACAAACTAGAGTAACCACTAAAATTTATATATACACATGTACATAACATTTATATACATATTATATATGTGTGTATAGTAAAACCTTGTTTTGTGAGTGGAATTCATTCCAGAAACATGCTAACATGCTTGTAAACCAAGTTGCTTATATATCAAAGGGAATTTCCCTATTAGAAGTAATGGAAAGTTTGGCTAATTCATTCCACAAAACAAAAATATTCATATAAAATGACGACAATTTTAATGTAATGAAGTACAAAATAATAAAGAAAATACAAAATATAAAGGAAAATAAACAACCTGAACTTATCTTCGAAAACCTTCCTGGCTGGTGTGAGGAAGGTAAGAGAGCGGGGGGCTGTTACATGGGCGATCTGTGACCAGCACCTAACAGCAGCACCTCTAGCAGCCCAATGGAGTCTTTCCTTTAGCGACAGCTTTAGCCAGGAAGCTACTCAGGGACACTTGCTTTTGCCTGCTTCTGAGGATTTCATGGAAATCTGATATTGCATTGTCATTGAGGATTGCTATTTTGTTCTATCTCCCACATTTTACACATCTTCCTAATCTCACTGGAAGTAAGGGCTTCCTCTGCCTTTTCTTCCTCCTCCTCTGCAGATGAGAGAGAGGGTAGAAGAAAGACCCAGAGAGAAAATAAGCACAGGCTCACTCAAGGTCATGTGACCTCTGGCCTCAGGTACTATTGCTCATATTACAAGACATTACTCGCTTATCAAGTTATTGCTTGTCTTGCAGAGCACCCACCAAATAGGTTATACTTTATCCAGTCAAAGTTTACTCCATGTGTTTCTTTTTCAGGGTTTAAAAGAAATTATGACAAACTTACAATGCAGCTTTTTATTTCTAACCTTTTTTTAAGTTGTAACACACCTATCTGATCAGGCATGCAAAGGTGTTTAAGGCTCCATGTAATTATTTCTTATAGTGCAGTGCAAACCCAGTAAATTAGAACATAGTCCTTCATAATGATACTTGGGAAGACAGTCTAGCCAAGAATGACAAAAGGGTCCCAGCTCAACTACAAACTTGATTCACTTAATTAGCTGCCAATGGCTATCTATGCTGGGTGGGCAAAAGATGAAAAGACATGTTATAGGTACAAATTCCCCATGATGAACATGTTCATTATGTATATCTAAAATGTACCAACAAAACTGATTTTTAAAGGAAAAACCAATAGCTTCCTGGCTAGCTCAGTCAGTAGAGCATGAGACTCTTAAAGGAAGAACCAGCATCTTTTGTAAGAGTCAAAACTCTAAGAAATGGCCTGGAAGAGTAGAAGGGTACCATTCCTAGATAGTGTCCATCCAGAGGCAGGGCCTGCAGAGATTCTGTTGAGTTTCTCTTCTCTACTGGGTGGGGCTATAAAAAAAGACAGACTGGTTTTTACAGGACATATGCAACACCAATCTTCTTATTTTATAATGCTTTCATTTATAATACTTTCTGCTCTGATTCTGGAACCACATCTATCTCTCCTTATCCGTAACTTCCTGGGTCACTGCATTTAGCAATTTGGTCCTTACAGAAAACAGAAGAACCCCTGAACTTCAGATCTCAGAATCAAGATTTACCAAGAGGTTTGATCCCATATTTCCCTGGGCATCTTGTCCCATTAATCTGTGTCCCATTCATTCCCAGAGTAGATGTGAATTTATTGGGAATCAGGAGCTAGAACATCTGGCCAGGGTTTTCCTTCTTCTAAAATATCAGGTAATTTATGTAAGTGCAAAACTAATCTGCTTCCTTTATACAATACTTTTTCAAAACCTTGATAATGGCTGGAAAAGTTATCATCAAAAACCTAGAAAATATAAATCCAAAAATAAAGAAGATAAAATTGCCTGTAATTCTACTTCAGGAGACAGCAATTCTACTCCAATATTTTATCAGATCCTTCAAGGTACTTTTAGTGTAATATACTCTTAAAATGGAAATATATATATATATATATATATATATATATATATATATATATATATAATACTGTTATAATTTGTCTTATTTCCCTCAGTAGCATATTATTTTGTTTGCATTTCACCAAATATATGTTAGCATTGTTTTTAATGATTACAAAGCATCTTTTACATAGTTATATCATAATTTACCGTAACCAGTTCCCTGTGGTTTACATTTAGCAGATTTCCAAGGATTAACACATTCAGGATGGTCCATGATTTATGTCTTATTGCTGCATGGCTCTGAACCCATGTACATGTATGACCATCACATTGGGGACATGGGACAGTCCCACAGGATGGCATAAGCCACTCAATGAGACATTCCTGCATGGCTCAAGCTGGAGAACACATTAAGTGACCATGTGACAAGGATAGATTTTCTTGTGGTTAAGAGTTTATATATCTCACAATTGTTACCTTAGGACAAGTTACTAGAGGTACAGTTGCTGGGCTGGAAAGATTATCCCAAATCCTTTTAAATTTTGATAGTGATTGTCAAACTTACTTCCTGGAAAGGAAGTAAATTTGTAAATTTTTGAGGCTGCATAATTGATATTTATGCCCATGTCTAAAAACCTTCCATTTATGTAGGTTTCTTTGAGCAGTCCTTTCAGGTACACGGCCAGAGCCCTGGCCCTAAGAATAACCACAAGTCCCACTTAGTGCACTGGCTTTTGAGACTCACCAGTTACTTTAAAAATCATTCTTCATTCCATTCTCACACTTAATAGCTCTGAATGTCTGTTCTCTTATGGAGCTTTTCATAGTTCATTTTAAGAATTTTGCTCAACATCCATCAAGCCAAATGCTGAGACAGTTTATCTGCCTGGCTCTTTGGTCCCTGCCATTTTCCAGGACCCTGGTGTGAGAGGCAGGATTGGCTGCCACCCCAACTTGAGGGGCACAATACAGGTAACGTTGCTTTGGCTTCACTCCCAAAACCTCAGCACACAGATGGCAGAGAACAAAGGGCCTGCTTGGCCCACCACAGTTCAGCTGTCCCCAGCCTGCCCCCAAACCCTCCTGGGTCCGCTTCCCCACCTCTTTTCACCACCCCCACCCCTGTCAAGCACTCCTGAACCCTCCAGCTCTCAGATCAACAAAAGGACAGGCTCAAAACACCCCAAATGCTGGCCCAGTACGATGAAGCTGAAAGGGCAAAGCTTTAGCATTGCTCAGACTTCTCATTAGACATTCTCATTGCCCTCCTCTACGAATGTCAGGGAAAAAACGTCCATCTAGGTGCCAATGAATCCTCCCGATGGGGCAGTTGCTGTAGCAACCACATAGAGATGAATTAAGCAGCAAACCATTCAGCAGAAGGTGTTGGCTCAGAAACCACTCTGCATGGTGCCCCACCTTCCTTTGAAACTAGATGGCTCTAGTTTCTGACTCAGAATCTATTTTATGTTTTTGTATTTCAGGCACAATTCTTTGTTAAGGTATTTGACTTATGGTAGAATTATATTTGATTTATATTTGAATTATATTTGATTTATGGTAGAATTAAGACTCAAGGCGGAAGGAGACATGGAGTGGAGAATAGCTGAAAGACTGGAAAAATATGACAAATACGGGAGAATAATTTTTTTTTTGAAGGAGAGAGAAGCTTAAATAGAATGAATTCATTGAAAACCAGGTGCAGAGGGCTAATGTAAATTCTGTGCCCTGAAAGACAAAAAAATCAGCTCTATCTAATGTGGGCCTGGTTTAAAATAAACCTCATGCTATTATTAATCTAATCCCTGCTTTGTAAGCCATGACATTTAACCAAGTAATTAAATAATAATTGAATAAGTCTGTGAAGCATAGAACCAGGCTGAAAGGCACATTCCCCTGAGACAATTTTTTATCAAATATTGACTTATTGCTCAATATTAATGATGGGAACTTAATGTTATATTTTATATTTACATACTAACATTGTTTGAAAGACCTTTTATAATTTATAAGTTCTCAGGTTACACACGTGTCCAAGATTAAAAACATAAGAGAAAGCTTCAAGGGCTGGGGAATGAGCACGAATGGAAGGTGTGGGTGGGAACAGCCCTTCTGTGCAGTTAGTTCTGCACCTACTTGGGGCTCTTGCTTCATGGCGTCCACCTCATACCTCATGGTTAAGAGTCTTACCTGCTTTTGTATTCCACCATGGGCAGAAATAGAGCTTTGGGTTTCAAGAAAACCTCTTCATTTTGGTTGTTTATGGAGCAGGCCAGCTAGACAAGGTTATACTAAGGCCTGCTATGAATGGTAGCAACCTGCTTCTCAAAGTGGAGGTGGTATGCACATGAGTGAGTCATAGCTTTATTCTCCATATAACACTTATCAGTCCAATTATTTAAGTGAAGGATCACTGAAAATTGAATATATTTTGTTAATTTTTATAAGGTAGAAATGTATTCCACCTCAGCAAGCCTACCAGGAAGGAGCAGTAGGACAGGCAGCCAGTGGAGCCCAGCGGTCCAGTTGGATGGGGCTCAGCTGGAAGAAGCTAAACACAGCAACCAGACCTAAGCCAGGTCTGGCCAGTCAAGTTCAAGTTCAGTAGATCTAGACCCGATGAGCTGAGGTTTACTGCTGGGTCCGGCTGAGCCCAGACTGAGGTCCAGACCTCCAAGAGTGTCCTCACAGCACAGAGATGGCAGTAGCTACCTGAGGTGAACCTCAGTTTCCCTGACAGACTCCAGGTGCATAAAGAGGAGATGCCCAGAAAGAACTCAGGGGAACTAATTTAAAACCAAATCCCCAATTTAAGATCTGCTTTGTTGTACAGCTATAATGTTTGCTCATGTGGTCTAAAGTGCAAACCCATTAGTTACAAAAGTTTGTCAGTTTCTAATTTTAATAGCTGTTATTTGTATTGCTAAATATACTACTGTAAGTAGGAAAGTATATCTGACTTAACCACATGTTCTCCCTTGAGTAGTAATATTAGGAGGTGCTTGGGTAACAACTCCAAAGCCCTACACTGAAGGACTGAGGACAGTGCCAAATGGACACCAGTATCTCACTCAATCAATAGAGAAGACATCTTGGGACACACCAAACAAGAATCTCTGACATAGGAGAGATACCTAAAAAATGCTCTTTACAGAGAGGATCTGACTACAGCGATACAGCTACCTGCTACCAAACTTTCACAAAAAGGTATCACAGAAATCAGAATAATGAGTTCTCTCTGGAATAGAAAAAAATGATGAAAAGAAGGAGCAAAAAGCAATCTCAGGCCCTGAGCCCACCCAGAAAAACCAAGGAGACATTAGCATAGAAGAAATTGGAAGTCACACACCTGAAATCTCTGAAATAATATCAACTGAAGTAAAGAAACAACTGCAGAAGGGTATATAGGAAATCATATAAGAAATAATCTCATAAGTAAAAAAGAAATGATAACTATAATGAAAGAATTACTAAACATTTCTAGAGAAGACACTGATAAAAGAGGAGAATTAGAAAAATGATGGAAACCTTGAATGAGCAATACAGAAAATAAATAAAATGCATGAATCAGACTCAAAGAGATATGCAAGAAATTAAAAACTCCATTAAAAACTGGCAAAACCACTTGAGTGAAAGTGAAGATAGACATTCAGACCTTGAAGACACCATTGCAGCTAGTGAAAAGGTAAGGAAAGAACTCTAAAAACAACTAGAATCTAGGAAATAATCAACAGCTGCAACGTGAAGTAAAATGAACAACATAAGACTAATAGGCATCAATGAGTAAAAAGGAGGCAACACAAATGATATAAAAAGAATATGAGCAGAACTAATAGCAAAAACTTCCCAAGTAGGGGGAAACAATCTGACATTTAGGAAACCAAAACATATAGAACTCCCAAGAACATCAACCCAATTAAAAACACACCCAGACATATAATAGTCAAGATCCCAGAAATACAGCATAAGAACAATATACTAAAAGCCACTAGAGAAAAGAAACAGATCACATTTAAAGGAAAATTCATCAGAACAATGGCCTACTTCTCTGCACAAACCATGAAGACAAGGAGAGCATGGAGCAGAGTACTTCAAGTTCTGTATGAAAACAAATTCCAGCCCAGACTACTATACCCTGCAAAACTCTCTTTCAAGTTTGATAGAGAAGTGAAATACTTCCATGATAAAGAACAACTAAAGAATTTCATGATGACAAAGCCATCCCTACACAGGCTACTGAAAGATGTTCTAGAGAGGGACCACAATGACCAGAACTCCATAAACAAGAATAGAAGGAACCCACTAAATAGGGCAAACAATTAAACAGGAGAAAAAGGGATAAATAACAATGGGTAAATAGCATGCCAATCATAAGTCAATACATTTCAATTATATCCACCAATCTAAATGGACTCAATTCATCAATTAAAAGAAATAGACTGGCATAGTGGATTGGGAAGCAAAATCCAACAATCTTCTGTGTACAAGAAACACACTTAACTCATAAAGAAATTCATAGGCTGGAAGTCAAAGGATGGAAAACAATACTACATGCCCCAGCACCTCATAAGAAAGCAGAAATAGCAATCCTTTTCACAGAGAGTCTTAACTTTAAACCAAGAATGATCAAATGAAATAAAGAAGGCCACTACATGCTGGTTAGGGGAAAAATCCAAGAATAAGAGGTAACACAAATTAATATATGCACACCAAACATGGGAGCACCCAACTATGCAAGACAAATCTTGATGGATACGAAAAATCTAATATCCAACACCATTATCTTACCAGGATACCTTAGACCCTCTTATTGCAAAATGATAGGTCAAGCAGACAAAAGAAATTAACAGAGAAGCACAACCTAGACATATAATAATAAAGATCCCAGAAATTCAGCACAAGAATAACATACTAAAAGTTGCTAGAGAAAAGACACAGATCACCTCTAAAGGAAAACCTATCTGAATAACAGCAGATTTTTCCTCACAAACCATCAAATCAAGAAGCACGGAGCAAAATATTTCAAGTCCTACAAAGGAAACAAATTCCAACCCAGACTGATATGCTCTGTAAAACTCTCAAGTTTAATGGGGAAGTGAAATACTTCCATGACAAAGAACAACTAAAGAAATACATGGCAACAAAATCAACCCTACACAGAGAACTAAAAGATATTCTAGAAAGGGATCAAAATGCCCACAACTCCAAGAATGACATCAGAAACAACCCACCATACATGGCAAATTTTAAATGCAGGAGTAAAGTAAGGAACCAAGAGCAGTAAAATAACATGACAAACATAAGTCAATATATATCATTTATAACCACCAATGTAAATAGCCTCAATCCACCACTTGGCCAGGCATGGTGGCTCATGCCTGTCATCCCGGCAGCACTGGCGAGGCTGTAACAGGAAGTGCAAGTTCGAGGCCAGCCTGGGCCACATAGTGGCTTCAAGGTAGCCTCAACTATATAGAGAGATCCTGTCTCAAAAACACTAAAATAGATAAATAAATAACTCAGGACATAGTGAACCTGTACTGTAACATCATGAAACTCAGCGGTGCTCCAAATTTTCTGAACAAGGAGATTATGGAGCCACAGAGCAAGGAGATCAATGATCTATAGTGTACCTGGGGAGAGTCACATGGAGAGAAAACTTTCAGGCTCTCACAGAGAGCAAATTGGTCAACCATTGGTCATGACTCATCCACATGGATGACACAGACCAAGGATCTACAGAGTAAGGTACAGGATTACAAGATAAACCCTGAGGGGACTTCACTGACTTCATCAGAAACAAAAACTACATGTTTTGGTATATAGATCTTGCCTTATCTCAGTCTTAACCATCAAGCAGAAAAGTATAAAAATGAGGCATATAACACGGGGCCATAATAATAAGTTGAGCTGTAAATGGCTACAGTCAACAACTTCTTCAGATAACTCACTATTATTGTGGAATGCTGGACTGTGTTGGATTGTGTCGTCAAGTTCAGGCACCTAAATTGGTTTAATGACAATGGAGTGTCCATCTTTGACAGGTGTAGACAAAAAAAGGGGTATACAAAGGAAGAATCATGATGTGTATGTATAAACAAAACAGCTAGGATAAATATGCCGTGCTTCTGCATAATTCTATGAGAAGCAGATTTGCACTATTAGTGGTTGGACAAGATATTATGTTGGCTTTTAGTACTACGGACAACCACTAGGAAAAAAGAAAGGTAGAAAGTATTAATTATTGAATCTGTGATATAATTCAGGTATAAAAAATAAGATAAGTAAACAGCTACACTCTCTTAATTTACTGATAAGAGACATCTGCTATAATAATGTCTGTAAGTATAATATCATGTATGCACCTTGTACTATACCAAAACATTATGAAAACAGTTTGCAATGTATTAATTTATCGAATCTGTCATGTTAATGTGTCTTGAAACTGTCTCATTGATATTTGTACTTAATAAAATAAATTTTTTAAAGATAAATAAACAGATAATAGGAAAATGTGGTGTGCCACATTCAAAATAATAACGAAATTAATTTTGAGTGTATATTATTTGCTTTTAATATAGCCTAATGAAGAATTTAATTTTAATAATTGCAATATTTGATATTCAGTTTGAAAATTTGTGAAAACATAGACACCAACTTCAGACCTGGCTGTGTTGCATGAGAGCACCCTGAGCCTTCCTGCATTCAGCTCACAAGGCTAGGCCTTGAGCTGGACCTCTGCTGCTCACATGGTGAGTAACCTCAGCCACTGCTTGCTCTGGTGACCTCCACCAATAAAGTGTAGCGATTGTCAGTGACCAACTCCCCCTTGGAAGCTCAGCCAGCCTCCAGGTTTGTGGCCTTGGGTCACCTCTCAAGCATTGCCTACCGTGCATGCCCAGCTGTACCCCATATCTCAAAGCCTATTGTCTCAGTTATATTTTACTCATTTCTGGGACAAAATACTGACACCCAAAATTAAGAAAGGAAAAGTTTATTTAGCTCACCATTAGTGGAAATTTCAGTCCATACTCTGCTGGCTCCAAGACAAATGAAAGCAGTTCATGGTGGAGGAAAACAATGAAGAGCAGAGGAGGAGCAGCAGCTACAACCTCTGTCACGCCTCTCACTCTTCCTTCCATGCCAACTGAAAAGACTGGAGCTCCTCCAGGAAAGTGACAGCAGCTGCTGCAAAGATCCAAGCTCCTCCAAAGCTGCATCAATCAAGCTCCTCCAAGACAATGGCGCTGAATCCTTCCTCAACACCTTTATACATCTTTTTTGTGCTAAGTCACTCTGGGGCGGATCCTCCCTGCCCCGTGAGGTGGAGCCCCCACTGTCCAGGGTGTGATCTAGCTAAGTTGCCACAATGTATTGACCACTACAATCCACCCCTTGTCAACTTGGCAACTCGACATATTCTTAAACCAGCTTCCAGGTACCTAGACATACTTCTAACATCTTACAACTTGAATATTGTATTACATTAGACCATGACATTTTGCCCCTGGGAAGCCCTCTCCCAACACTCATGTACATCCCTTTATGCAAAAGGCATTTTGGTCTATCTCTAAAGCTACATAAATACCTGTAAATATAATATCATGTATGCACCTTGTACAATACCAAAACATTATGAAAACAGTTTGCAATGTATTATTTCATCGACTCTGTATGGTTATGGTGTTTTGAAACTGTCTGATTGACATTTGTATTTCAATAAAATAAAAATAAATGGAAAAAAAAAAAAAAAAAAAAAAAAAAAAAAAAAAA
>PVKA01038522.1:0-20184 GCA_004027165.1 Ctenomys sociabilis
AAAGACTAACATTCATTCATGTTCAAAACCCTACAGAAAATTGGAAAAGAAGGTGCATACTTCAATTTGATAAAAGCCATCTATGACAACCCAACAGCTAATATAATTCTAAACAGGGAAAAACTGAAATCTTTTACTCTTAGATCTGGTACGAGACAAGGATGTCCTCTATCACTCCTCCTATTCAATATAGGTTTGGTGGGCTGGGGAGATAGCTCAGTAGAATAAGCGCTTGCCTGGCAAGTGCAAGGGCCTGAGTTCAATCCCCAGTTCAACCAAAAAAAAAAAAAAAAAAATCAATATAGGTTTGGAATCATTAGCTAGAGCCATTAGAAAAGAGGGAGAAATAAAAGGAATAACAATAGGTAAAGAAAAAGTTAAATTATCACTATTTGCAGATGACATGATACTTTTCTTGGAAGACCCAAAAAATTCCACCAAGAAGCTACTAGAATTGATACATAAATTCAGTAGCATAGCAGGTTATAAAGTCAATACTCAAAAGTCAACAGCATTCCTCTACACAGATAACAAACACATTGAGAGGGAAACTATAGAAACAATAACTTTTACAATAGCAGTGTGGAAAATGAAATACCTTGGAAATCACTTCACCAAGGAAGTCAAAGATCTTTTCACAGAAAATTGCAACACGCTAAGAAAAGAGATCATAGAGGATTTCAGAAAATGGAAAGATATTCCATGTCCTGGATAGGAAGAACCAACATTGTGAAGATGGCCATACTCCAAAAATTGTACAGATTTAATGCAATCCCTATCAAACTACCACAAACATACCTCGCACACCTAGAGAAATTGTTCCTAACATTTATTTGGAATCACAAAAGATCTAGAATAGCAAAGGCAATGCTGTCCAAGAAAGACAAGGCAGGAAGCATCACAACTCCTGACTTGAAATTATACTACAAAACCACTGTGATAAAATCAACATGGTATTGGCAAAGAAATAGACCTGAGGATCAATGGAATAGATAAGAAGACGCAGAGGCCTCTGCAAACACGGTCAGCCACCTGATCTTTGACAAAGAGGCCAAACAAGCTTACTGGAAGAAACACAGCCTCTTTAACAAATGGTGCTGGAAAAACTGGCTTTCTACATGCCGAAAACTAAAACTTGACCCAGGTCTATCACCATGCACTAACCTAAAGTCAAAATGGATTAAAGATCTAAACATTAAAAGAGAAACACTCAATCTCCTGGAAGAGATAGTAGGAGGAACTCTTGAAGACAGGGGTAGGCAAAGTGTTCATGAACAATAAACATGTATTCACATGGGAAACACTTGAAAGAGCCAACAACTGGGATCAACTCTTTTTGAGGAGTTTGTGCATGTCAAAAGAAATTGTCAACAAAGTGAAAACACAATCCAGAAATTTTGAAAAAATCCTAACTAATAAGCAATCAGACAAAGAACTATACAAAGAACTAAGATATATTAGGGCCCTCAAATTTAAAGACCCAATCCAGAAATGGGCATCTGAGATGAATACACACTTCTCTGTGGACAAAATTAAAGAAGCAAATAAATATATGAAAAAATGCTCCATATCACTAGCGATCCATGAAATGTAAATTAAAAGAACACTGAGATACCATCTCACACCCGAAAGAATGGCTATCATAAAGAAATCAACCAACAACAAATGTTGAAGAGTATGTGGGGAAAGGGAACACTTCTCCACTGCTGGTGGGAATGTAGACTGGTGCAACCACTGTGGAGATCAGTGTGGAGACTCCTCAAAAGAGCAGGACTGGAAATCCCATTTAAGCCAGTTATGCCCCTACTGGGAATTTTCTCAGAGGAACTGAAAACATTATACCACAGTGATATATGTGTACCTATGTTTATAGCTGCACAATGTGTGATAACCAAATCTTGGAAACAACCAAGAGGTCCATTACATGAGGAATGACTGAAAAAGATGTGGTATTTCTATATTGAAATATATTTCATATATTGGAGTATGACTCAGCTATAAAGAATAATAAACTTGAAGCATTTATATTGAAGTGGATGGAACTTGAACATATACTCATAAGTGAAATAAACCAGTCACACATGTGTAAATATTATAGTCTCCCTAGTATAAGAAATCAAAAGAAATACAAATAGAAATGTACAACAGCAACTAAAAAGAATTGAGTCAGATAGGGTAAACTGAACAGCATATGCTGCAGGGTACTAATCAGCTTTTCTTCTGGATGATCAACAACCTTAATTTCACAGATCAAAAATTGGAGAAATAGAAGGGCCACAAGCTCAGCTAACATTTTGGCCCTAGCGTTTCAAGGTCAGCGAAGACTCAGGACATAGGAGCACCTGTACTATAACATCATGAAACTCAGTTGTACCTAAATTTCCTGATCAAGGAGATTATGGAGCCACAGAGGAAAACGATCAGTGACCTATACTGTGCTTGGGGAGAGGAGAGTCACATGGAGAGAAAACTTTCTCTCAGGCTCTCACAGAGAGCAAACTGGTCAAGCAATGGCCACGATGCATCCACATGGCTGACACAGACAAAGGATCTACAGAGTGAGGTACAGGATTACAAGATAAACCCTGAGGGGACTTGACTGACCCAGTCTGATACAAAAGCTACATTTTTTGTTATATAGGTCTAGCTTTATCTTGGTCTTAACCATCCAGCAGAAAAGTATAAAAATGAGGTATATAACATGGGGCCATAATAGTAAGTTGAGCTGTAAATGGCTATAGTCAACAACTTCGTCAGATAACTTACTATTATTGTGGAATGCTGGACTATGTTTGATTGTGTCACCGAGTTCAGGCACCTATAATGGTTTAATGACAATGGAGTGCCCATCTTTGACAGGTGTAGACAAAAAAAGTGGGATACAAAGGGAGAACCATGATACGTTTGTATAAACAGTACAGTTAGGATAATAAATATGCAGTACTTCTGCATAATTCTATGAGAAGCAAGATTTGCACTAATAGTGGTTGGACAAGATATTATGTTGGCTTCTAGTACTATGGACAACCACTAGGCAGATCACAAGGTTGAAAGTATTAATTATTGAAACTGTGCTATAATTCAGCTTTAAAAAATAAGTATATAGCTACATTGTCTTAATTCATTGATTAGAGATATCTGCTATAATAGTGTCAGTAGAATATGAAGTATGCACGTTGTACTTTAACAAACCATTATGAAAACAATTTGCAATATATTAATTATTGAATCTGTCCTGTTTGATTTTAAACTCTCTCATTGCTATTTGTTCTTCAATGAATGAAAGAAAGAAAGAAAGAAAGAAAGAAAGAAGACAGATTTCTTTTTTTTTTTTTTTTTTTTGTCTTTTTGAGACAGGTTGGCCTTAAGCTCACTTTGTAGCTCAGGCGGGTCTCGAACTCACAACAATCCTCTTGCTTCAGCCTCCCTAGTGCTGGGATTACAGGCATGCGCCGCCATGCCCGGCTGAAGACAGATTTCTTGCACTCTTTGTATATGATTTTTTGGGCGATTCACCATAAAATAACTGGATGAAATGTGTCCTGTACTTTTCCCCTTGCAAAAACCCCAAACTAGGACACTTGAATACTGTATTTCCCAGTGGTACAAAAGATAAGACATAGGATATTGACCATTAAGGACAAGGATAATTTCATTTATTTATTTATTTTTATTTATTTATTTTTTTTTTTGAGGGAAAACTTTATTGGAGAGAAAAGCTTCTGTTGGAGAGGGACAGAAGAGGGGCCCGAGCAGGTTGCCCCAGAAGCTGTCTCTTTTAGGGACTTTTATAGGGCAAAACCATGTGGGTCTAAGGTATAGAAGGGGTCTTGCTTAGGCGGATGTGGGGTGGGACAAAACTATGGTCAACCAATGGGATTACAAGCACCATTGTTCAGGTAAAGTTGATTAGGCCCAAGACCAAATGGGGAAGTGAGTCACATAGTAAGTGGGCATGAATATGGGACAGGGTCTCTTCCCCTTGGGGGTTGGGCTACTGACTCACTTGGGTCTTTTTAGGAGATCTCTACCTATTTAGAATGTCAATCCCTGGTGTTACTCTTTTAGCATTTGTTTGGCCTTTAGGTCTGGCTCACAGCAGGAGCCTCTGTCATTCCCAGAGTTGCAGACATCTTGTTTTCTGCATTGTTTCTTTCCAGGGCCTGGCCCTGTCTGATTGCCTAAAAATATTTTTATCTAACTCCACTGCCTAAAACATTCCCCCCTCTGAAGAAGTAACCGGAACTGCCGTGAGGGATTTAGGCAATGACCGCTCTGGCTTCTTCATGCTTAAAGGGATCGGAGTTGTGAACCGGCAATAAGATATATTCTTCAGAGGTTCTATCTAAAAGCCCTTAATAGATGACAGGCATTGTCATTACAGCTTTGAATTTTCAGTATTGGCGGACGAGGCTGTTCCTAATGTTGTCTTGTCCTTAGGCTCCAAGATAATGATGCCTCAGGCCCCTGAACTGCCTGGTTTTCCTCCGTCCAATGATCTCGGTGGATGACCTCCAAATGATACAGGGAAGTAAAACTCCCAACCTGACCTTGATGAGTTCCTGTTCTCTCAAACCGAAGAATGAATTTTAGGAACAAATGGAGGTTGAGGAAAAACTATTGGAGAGAAAAGCTTCTGTTGGAGAGAGACCAAGGATAATTTTAGAAAAAAAAGTCGTCTGTTGGTTGAAAAAAAAAAAAAAAAAAAAATCCCAAGTATGGCTTGCTAAAAGATTTACAATACATTTACCTCTAAGCATACCACTTTTGCAAATTACTTGATCACTGGAACATATCTTTAAAATACTGTACTGTTCTGTATATGGGATCCATCCCAAGGACACTCAGACACAATAGCCTGCAAAGGCCACTCTAAAACTTCCAAGCCTGCATCATGAACTCAGTTCACCTCCCCCTGACCACCAGGAGCTAAGAGAAATTAGAAGCAGCTAAACAATGCTGGATATTTTTAAGCCATTCAGGCTTCCCTATCTACTGAAGCCATCAGTCTCCTTTGAGAGGATTCTACTCAAAACGAAGACTGATAGCAGCAGTAGCATCACTGCAGAGGTTTTCCTCCATGGGCTTTAGGTTTAGGGGTCCTCGGTCTCCAACTCTGCTGTGGCTGAACAGATATCAGTGAAGTTAACAATGAGCATTAACCTTTTAATATCAACCCATTTCTCTGTTGAAATGAAGTGAGAATCCACTTGATACATTAAAAAATAAGATAACATATGCAAATTCTAAAGTGTTATTACTATAAAAATTAGTTCATATTAGTACTTCAGAAAACCAACCTGAATGATAAAATGGGTTTCAAAAGCTCCTTTAATTTTCAATATCTAAAGTGGATCAAAACATTAGTACCTAAGAGAAATCCTGCAGAAATGTGCTTTTTCCCTTAAAAAGTTAAGAAAAACGCTTCTATTTTCTTCATTAAACAATGGATATGTGCCAATTTATTTTTAATTAGAAAACAGAAAAAAATATCATGCTAAAAAATACTATTAATAGTTTGGTATATTTCCTTTTATTTATACTTAGAAATAATAAATTCCTTTTAAGCAAAGCTATAATCCAATTAAGTACCACTTGAAGTCTTAAGCATTTTCTATGTTGTTACACAACCACATTGCTATATATCATTTCATCAACTTACTTTGTAATTCAAAATAAGCTGAATAAAATATATACTAGAATTACTGACGGTTTCAAAAAAGGCTTGAAATATCTAGTTAGAGACAAACATATTACAAATTTCAGGCTTCTAAAGCTAAACTTAATTTCTGGCAAGCGTGACTGGTAATTACAACCAAAAGCCAAATATTGTGGAGTCCTTTTTTAGACTAAGCAATTTTACCACTCAGTATATATAATCACTGAAACACTTCCAGCATAATGATACTATCTGTTCAACTACTGGCAAACACAACTGTTCCTAAAACCCAGAGAAATGTAAAAATTCTCTAATATGACTTGCAAAGTGTGAGTTACATGTGAAAAAATTATGGTAATAATTATTTCATAGTACTTCAGGGAAAATTCATGATCATATGTATTTTCACCTATGAGAAACATCTATATAAATCATTATTTTAAAAAACCCTCAATATTTAAAAGTATTTAAAAACTAGTCCTAGTTCATAAAAACACAATAAAGTATGTTAATTCTATATGAAATCACTGAGAGGAAATTAAATTTTAAGAACAGGTAATTGAGCATCTCATTATACTAGAAAATAAGAAAATGTTCAAAAGACTAACTGATGGGAATATACCAAAGGGAAAGAAAAGCCAAAGCTCAAAGACCACCCAAAGTTAGAACTATCTGAGCAATTATCTGGGCTAGGTTCTAATCCAAAGTATATAACAAGTATGTATGAACTCATAATGATATGAATAAATAGCCAATTAAGTAAGTGGAGGCAGCAGGGGGACAAGGACAGGTAACTAAGCACCATTAA
This sequence comes from Ctenomys sociabilis, assembly GCA_004027165.1. NCBI lineage: Eukaryota > Metazoa > Chordata > Mammalia > Rodentia > Ctenomyidae > Ctenomys > Ctenomys sociabilis. Next base: position 6,468 of record PVKA01038522.1, read on the forward strand.
GAATCCCAAGTAATTTAGGAGTTGAAGGACATGAAGCAGACTAATCCCTTAAGTAGACTCAGACTAAAAAGCAAACAATGTGAAAGAAGAATACTTTACAGTGTCACAGTCTCCCATAATCACCACCTTAGCCAAGTGACCATGGTATCAACAGTAATTTACTTTGATACCATATATTACTGATATGACATGGTAAGAATTGTACTTGATTTCTGTGGTCTTACTCCCAAGAACCAATGATCCTCACCTAAGCAATGAGAAAAAATGACAAGACAAACCAAATTAAGGAACATCTTCCATTCTATGGAATGCCCCATCAGTACTCTATATACTGTCAAAATCATCAAAAACAGAAAACATGAGGACTAAATGCAAAACTGTATCATGGGTAGGATTCTGGACAGAAAAGATACTTGGTAGGTTATGTGAATAAAGTGTAGACGTCAGTTAATAACAGTTTATCAATATTAGTTCATTAATTAGAATAGACATACCACATTAAAAGGTGTTAATAGAAAAACTGAATGAGAACTATCTTTCCAAGTTTTCTGTAACTAATCTAAAATTTGAAGTTTATTCAAATTATTAGATGGACAGATGTATAAGTACAGGAACCATTCATACAATTATAGCCTGGAGATAACTATCTCCTAGCACTGAACAAATATTCTTAGAATAAATATCCATATGTACATTTAGAGATACTGGTGTTCTGTAATTTTTTTAAAAAAATTTATTGATTTTAATGAGAAAATAGAAAATAGCAATGAAACAGTTTCAAAACAGGTTAGTAGGACAGTTACAATAATTAATATATTGCATATTGTCTTCATAGAGGTATTCAGAGTACAAGATGCAGACATGATACCTTGCCTAAACAGCATTAGTACAAACCTTTCTTCTCATTGAACCAAGAGAAAGCAGCTGTATATATATCCTAACTATTGTGTATATACATATATTTTCTTTTCACTACAAAATGGTCCTTTATTCATATTCCCCTTTTTTGTTTTGCTTTGTTTTGTTAGAGATGGGTGTTCCATTGCTGTTAGAGAAGCTGTATTTGGAGAAGTCTTTAAAGGACCTTTTCTTTCTTTTTTTTTTTTTTTTTTTGTTGGAACCAGGGATTGAACTCAGGCCCTTTTGCTTGCCAGGCAAGCACTTATTCTACTGAGCTATCTCCCTGCCCCCTAAAGGATCTTTTCATACTTGATGCCAGTCCAAAGACTGTAGGTACTTGAATTCGGTAAAATAACCCAATATAGTCCAATGGTCCATAATAGTAGTAAGTTATCAGCACAACTGACAATTGTCCAAAGTTGTGGACTTGAGCATTTTACAACTCAGCATATTAATATAGCTTTACTTTTTATACTTTGTGGTTACACTTTTCTGCTGGATGGTTAAGACCAAGTTAAAGCAAAACCTATATAACTAAAAATGTAACTTTTGCTCTCTATCAATAAGGTCAATCAAATCCCCTCAGGATTTACCCTGGAACAATGTACAGCATCTTGTGGATCTTTTGTTAGTGTCAGTCATGTGAATGAGTCATGGCCATTGCTTGACCAATTTGCTCTCTGTAAAAGCCTGAGAGAATTTTTTTCTCTCTAGGTAACTCTTAAGTGCATTTGCATCATCGATCACGTTCCTCTGTGGCCCCATAATCTCTCTGATCAGAAAATTTGGGACACCACTGAATTATAGGATGTCACAGCAGAGGTTCTCTTATGTCCTGAGTCCTCACTGACCTTGAAGGGCAAGAGCCAAAATATTGGCTATCTTTTTAGCCCACCTATCTGTCTAATTTTTGGTCTGCAAACTTTGGTTACAGAGAAGCTTAATGATATTATCACCCTATAACAGAGTCAGTTAAGCTTAACATCACTATCTGAATATCATATACCTTAGACATAAAATGAAACTGCTATTTTCCAAAAACCACGGATGTTCTAACATTTAAATCCCTATAGAATGTCAAAAAACAATTACACGTTTTTACAGATATTTAGAAATCAGCCATATACAACATTGTAGCAGGATAATCCTGCTACATTCTGTTTTTCTCATCCCTCATTTACTTTTAGTACCTTTTTTTTAAACATACATTTACTGAGAATATAGCAATAATTGTTATGACATTAGAAGCAGTACGCATTTAGAAGACCAAAATGACAGGTATTTTAAGCATCGTTTAGTATACACATTGCTGTCTGAAATGTAGTTGCTTAGTTCACAGATATCAGCATACAGTTCGTCAGGATGAGAATTTTACCTATCTCTAATTTCTCATGATTCCTTTATAATTTCATCTACCAAAAATTTTTTAAAGAGAAAGTATCATCCTAATTCTGGTAAAAAAAAAAAAAAAAAAAAAATAGCAAACATTCATTAGTAGGCCCATTCAAAAAACATTTATTATACCTTACCATAATCCAGAAATGACACTAAGTGCCAGGGACTAAAAAAATTCTTTTAAAATACACACACTAAATAGTCTAATTGTGAGAAAGTAATTTGAAGGGCTAAAATTCAGCTGATAATGATACAAAACAGTTAAATGTAAAGTACACGTTTTGGCCAGGCCTGGTGGTACATGCCTATAGTACCAGCTCAGGTCAAGGCCACCCTGGGTTACATAGCAAAATCCTGTCTCAAAGAGACAAGGCCAAAGAAAAGGGGGGTGAGGAGAAATGCTTTGGATATCATGGGACAATATACCAGGAGTATACTGCCTGAAAAGGATGGTTAAGTACAAAGGCTTCAAGAGAACAGAAAGGTTTACAGCTGTGTGAGGAGATAGAGAAAGTTCTACCACACGAGGTAGTAAGTGCTAGGCAAAGAATAGAGAGGAATGGTGCTGAAAGGCAGGTAGACACCTGCATCTCCTCAGGTCTGAGGAATCACGACAATTTTAAGGAGGGCAGCAAAACGCTGAAACAGTGACTTTAATAGATTACACCTCTCTGGAGTCACAATAATCAGTAAGAAGTTATGGAAGCAGATCAGTCAAAGATAATGAATGAGGTAATGCAGGCAATGTGACAGTTATTAAAAATGTCAACTATGCCTCTTAACTCATTTTTCATTTCACTTCTTGCCCTCTTCAGACCAGTCCCTTCACAGAAGACAGAATTATCTTTTGAAAATCTAAAGCACACCACCTCACCTCCAGTACAGAACCTTCCTTCCAAAGGCTCCTCATTATATATTCCAAAATTAAATTCAATATAGTCCTGCAAGGCAACATAATAAAATCCTGCTTTTTGTCTCCAACTTGTGCTGTCCTCTTTCAGTCAACTATTGTTCTTTCACTTCCCTCAAAATATCAAACTCTCTTCAGTTTTAGAGCCATTCCTTATGCCTGAAATGCTTTTTTTCTGATTTGTAGCATGGATCTCAATTTCAATGTTACCACCCAAGAGGCCCCTACTAAAGAAAAGGTCTAAAGATTTCTTTGGTCTCTATCAATTACTCTCTATCACACCATATTTCTTTTCTTTCTTTTTTTTTTTTTGGTGATTGAACTCAGGCCCCTGAGCTTGCCAGGGAAGCGCTTATTCCACTGAGCCATCTCCCTGGCCCCTTATCACACCATATTTCTTTCTTTACATTTAATTTGTAAAGTTGACTGTGGTGGTTATGTTCTATGAAGTAATGACTTAAGTTTTACTATTGCTCCTACAGTAAGAAAAAAAATGCTTTGCCATTAGCCAATTAGCAAATATTTATCATTTTTCCTGCAAACCTCTGATCATTTGTCAACCTATCAATACATAACCGTATTCCATGTGTGCTTCTGCTTAAAGATACTTCATTGAATATACTATATACTGCTGAATCATTAACACTGAACCCATAGTTAATGCCACTCTAACTAGAACAAACCTTAACTAAAGTACTTTACATCATAGTTTCCTCATGCTCAGAAACAGCAGTACACATTAGCACTATACTTCAGGGCCACTATAAACCACAAAATCACCAACAAAGGAAGTATAAAAATGTAAAAAATAAGACTCCATATGTATGAACCTGGGTAATTCATCAATGGGGGTACATCAAAGTAAATAACATAAAAGGCAAGTTTTAACTTCTCTACTTCTAAGGACAAGGGTCTTAACATATCCTGGGCCCCTTTGTTCTGTTCCTTCTCCTCTGTACTCAGCTACATTCCATAAACTGAGGACTGTCACATTTTGGTTATATAATAAGTTTGCAAAATAGTAATAATAGTCAAGGAGATGCACAGCTTTTGTCTTCTGGAGGAAATAAAATTGTAGAATGTTATGAGGACTAGAAAACTTGATATAAAAGAAATACATAATAAATTCTTCACATAATAGGCAATAAACAAAATTATGTATGAATAATTGCAGCAATGAACACTGATAAAGGAGGAGTAATGGCATCGTTAGGGAGAGCAAAATACTGAGGCAATGAATAGACCATCAGTGGTCCCAGAATCTGACTACTTCAACATTACTATAAACATACCATTATGAATAAATGAAAACCGTAGGAAATGTACAGAGCAGCCAAAACTGAAGACTAACAAGCAGTTCCAGCTCAGAGAATGCAAGGTGCTAGGGGGAGCCATACAAAGTTGCTAGGCAGAGTAGTTGAAACTTGACAGCAACCTCCTCAGAGTACAAATAAATGTGCTAAGGTGGTTCTGCAGTTCCTTTCCTCTTAGCTGGTGAGAGAGCTCCACCTGACTTTCTTTTATTTCTGCATCCTCTTGCTGTCCTTCCCCTTGGGAACTTTAAGAGCTTTGTTAGATACAGCAATAAAATGCCCATTTTTCAAAATTCATAGGCTTTCAAAGAGGTTACCTGCTATAGTAACAGATAACTGACTAGGAATCAGAACAAAGAGGAAATATTTTTAAAAGCCATCTCATGACTAGCAGAGTAAAAACATTCTCTGACTGGTCAGGATACAAAATACCTCCTTAAACCTTCACTGATGAAATTACTGCCACACCAGTTAAAAGAATCAGCATGCACTGAGCCTTACAGATAGTATGCTGTATGCTACTTTGAGGGAATTCTGAGGTCCAAAGATGATAAATCAACAGGTTTAGGATACAAATGAGGATTTTTATTATCAAGAACAACCTTTCCACAGAAAGGTTCTCAAACTGCACAAAAAAGGAAGAAAAGCCACATTAACCACTCTGCCAATCCAAAGTACAGAAGTAATACAGACATTTAATACAGTCAATCAGAATTTTATTTCTACAGAAAAACACAATTCTAGTTGACCACAGTGTCAAATTCTCACTCTTTTGGTAGCATCAGAAACCTGCCTACCAGTAAATTAAGAATTCTAGGGTCTTATTGGGGTCCTTAAAAAATTGACAGGTTTAGAGGTATAACTCAGTAGTAAAGTATTTCCTGAGTCCATGGGTTTAACCCCCAGTGCCACTCCAATAGACTTGCTAATCCTCTTCTATACTGACTAACTTTAAAATTTTAATTAAATATAATTTTAAAAAATTCAGTTCCTGGGGGCCAGGGAGATGGCTCAGTGGAATAAGCGCTTCCCTGGCAAGTGCAAGGGCCTGAGTTCAATCCCCAGTTCTGGAAAAAAAAAAAAAGCATAAAGCTAGGGATACAGATCAGTGGCATAGCACCTGCCTGGCAAGCACAAAGTCCTGAGTTCAATTCTTGGTACTAAAATGAAAAAGGAAAAGAAAAAAATAAGAATGGAAAAATTCTAACGAGTCATATGTAGCTAGTGTCAATAGTTTGGGACAGTGCACAAAGATAACATTTCCCTCACTACAAAAAGTCCTACTGGACAACACTGTTCTACTTATGAAGGAGAGTTCATATACTATCACAAAAGCAAGCAGCTCTCCGTGGACAGCTGGCAATGTTGGTAGCATAGCAGTATGACTGAACTAAACTAATGCTTAATATGGTAAAGTATATTTTACCACACTTTTTATTAAAAGGCAGCTCTCACCATGCATGGTAGCACATGCTTATCATCTTAGCACTCTGGGAGGCTGAGGCAACAAGATCACAAGTTCAAGGTCAACATGGACAACTTAGCCCCTGCTCAAAACAAATAATGAGCAGGGGCTGAGGATGTAGCTCTGTGCAATGGCCCTGGATTCAATCCCCAGTAGGATGGGGGGGGAAGCTCTCTGTTACCCTCTCTCCAAATAGTCTAAAGTATGACAAACTGCAACTGGCCACTTAACTGAACTCCCTTCAAACATGGAGCACACCAACACCAAAAAATGTAGAGTTCTAATTATACAAAAAAAAAAAAAAAAAAAAAAGAGCTGATTCTTAAGAATTAGTGGCTGTGCGTTGTATTCACCTACATTTTCTCTCAGTAGCACATACTTTTGAGAATCCTCTCATCTCCGTACACCCAATACTCTTGTCTCTTTCAGAGCCGTCTTGTCTCTTTTAATTGCTCAGGACTTCTTCAGTGCCCCTTATGACATCTTGCTGGCTTTTAACTATGTGGGAAATGATCAACTAACATAAGAGCTGAAATAAGAGAAGATGGTATGAAAGAATTCAACATAGGATTTTTTTGTTCTGTTAGAAATTGTTCACTGAAGGGGCCAGGGAGATGGCCTAGTGGAATAAGTGCTTCCCTGGCAAGCGCAAGGGCCTGAGTTCAACCCCTGGTTCCACAAAAAAAAAAAAAATTGTTCACTGAAGTAAGATTAAATACGATCCCAATGAAGGTATCATGAATTCTAACCTCCTGTGTTCTGAAAGTAACCCTTTGGGTTTTATTTAGTTTCCTTTTCCTGGGGATCTTTCTGAGGCAGATTTCAGATTACAGCAGCACACCATGAAAGTTGGGGACAGCCATTAATGTATGGTCGCCAGGTGTTAATAAATCTGGGAGAGACTTCTCAGTTAAAAGATATTGGAACATGAAACTAACAGGGAGAGGCTGGACGTGGTGGCGCAAGCCTGTAATCCCAGCACTAGGAAGGCTGAAGCAGGAGGATTGTTGTGAGTTCGAGACCCGCCTGAGCTACAAAGTGAGCTTAAGGCCAGCCTGAACTGCATAGTGAGACCCTGTCTCAAAAAAAGACAAAAAAAAAAAAAAAAAAAAAAAAAAAAAAAAAAAAAAAAAAAAAAAAAAAAAAAAAAAAAAAAAGAAAGAAACTAACTGGGAGGTCAAAGACTTAAAGTAGAAGTTTCTTTCAAGACACAAGGAATAAGTTATGATGTGTGGTGGTGGTGTGTGGTCTGTGTGTATGAGTGGGAATTCGTACATGATGAATTCTAGGCTCTGACAATCACTGTCAGCAGGAGATCAAGCTGCAAATACTTATGATTTAAAGCTAGTTAAATGCTTAAAAAAATGAGAAAAGGTGGAGGTGGGGTACACACACACACACACACACACACACACACACGCAAATTTAATTAAAAGGATAAGCTAATTTGCCTGAACAGGAAAAGCCTTGCAAGTATGTGTGTGTTTGGCAGGGGAGGTGATGGTGAAGGGATCTGGGGAAAGAGGAAATGTTGCCAAAGTAAGAATAACTCAAATTTTCAAGACAAGAAAGACTCCTCAGAGTTAAGTCATCTACACACTTCAGTGCTCCCTCGGAAATTTTCTAGGTTCTGTTGTAAATCTATTATAAGGTTTGCATATTATATACACTCCCCATTGGGGGCATATTTGATATATGCAGAAACTTCTAGGAATGCATTCCTCATGAACACACGTCAACAAATAGAAGCAAGCCACCTGAATCCAAGCCAGGACAGCTTTCCCTGAAGCTTTCAAAGGCATAAAACTGGGGTTGGGAGGAACAGGGTCTATGGGTGTGACTCAGGGATAGAGTGCTTGCCTAACATACACAAGCCTGGAGCTTGATTCCTCCCCACCACAAAAATCAAAACAAAAAAAAAAAAAAAAAAAAAAAAAAAAAAAAAAAAAAAAAAAAAAAAAAAAAAAAAAAAAAAAAAAAAAAAAAAAAAAAAAAAAAAAAAAAAAAAAAAAACCTAAAAGAAGTATACAGTAAGGTAAGGAAATTCTAGGCCAGAGATCAGATCTGATAAATTGCTTACATTTTATTTGGATCAAGCCACAGCTTCTAAACCTACATATCTACCAGTTCAACACACTTACTCAGGTGTACATGCACCTTGCCCAGCTTTTAGTATCAAGGCTGAGTAAAGGGGCTGAGCTTTATATCTGTAACAAGGGTCAAACTATAAGTAAGCAGATACAAGTAGAAGTAAAATGATCCCAACTGGGTCTGTGATGAAAAGAAAAATCAAATACAAACATCTTTCAATTAACATCTCCTAACTCCAAGCAATACATGCCAGGTGCTAGGACAGAATGTTGAAAAAGACCAACATATGCTGTCTTGATCCACACCACAGATGGTCTAGAAAGGATTTCTAGAAGGAAAACTCAGGACATGAGTATTTCTAGCTTCCATTTTTATTCTTTGTATTTTGACTTTGTTCTTTCTAGAAACTAAGAATTAACATTTATACTCAGTATTTTCTTGGTGACCTGGATTTCCTTTTCTAGAATCACAGTTATAAGGGAAAAATCCATGTATTTCTCACAGTCTCAATATCTGTTTATTTCTGTTTCTTCACTTTTCTATTAGTGCTTCTTCCTCTGCAATTCTGTCTATAGCTTAGGTCTGTAGATGTACCAAAACTGTTGATGTAAAAATTTGACTTAGGACCAACAGACTCACCCATTTGGAATACAGTACCATGCAGATGGTGAACAAATCATCAGGGAAATGCTGCTGCTTTATCAGATGTGATAAATAATACACAACTAATGTAAGAGATCCATTTCATTCTCCCTAGTTATTTGAGACTCTACCATATTTATTATCTAATCTACAGCTGAAGGCAGTACTTCTATTCAAAGACACTGCTAAAGCCTGATTTAGATTTCCTTTGCAATAATATTCATATAGCATGTTTATCTACCTTCACCTCTCTTTTTTCTATCTTAAGGGTTTTGGAAATGTAAAAGGAATTTAATTTGCTGCCTCATTCCTATTAACCAATCTAATTAATCAAGCCAAGTGTAAAATGACAAAGAACAACTTTCACTTTGCTATTTTCTCAAACAGAACTTAAGAACTCTTTGAGGGCCTAGGTCCCCTCTTTTCAGTCATACTGGTTCACTTCCCACCATACTGTGGTAATTAGGGATGAAAGACAAGGTGATGTATTTATATCAACAGATACTGAAATATTAAAGGCTATAGCAACCTAACATTACAAAAATACAACTCACTATACCATTAATGTTAGTTTTATCACAAACAACTTGGTACAAAAATGTTTTTGAATTTCAAAATGTGGACCAGCATTTCATACTGACTGTTACAATCTGCAGCAATGATATGCTGCTGGAAGTACCTCAAAGAACTGGACTTAGAATTTATTTTCATCAACACAATGCCTAATTTGCCTTCCATAGCTAATATTTATTCATCAAAAAAATCACTGGGCACCTATGTATCTACAAAGCACTAAGGAAGACAAAAGTAATGCTCAGAAGAGAACAAAGATCATTTGAAATGCTTTTGTTAGTGTGAAATTATACACTACTAGAAAGTGTTATGGAAATACTGAAAAATTTAATGTAAAAACAAGATCACAAACATCTAAGCAGATCCTGAAAATGGCTTAGGGAGCTATGAATGCAAGCTTAGATATCATAAGGAAACATTCAATTTGTGTTAAACCTTATGCTTGTTGATAGAATGTATTAGTAAAAACTACACTATGTTGTATAAAGCAATCAACAGCAAATTGTGGTACATAATTAAAATTTAAAACAGTAACAAAGAATAATGTTGTTAAAGAAATGAAGTTGTTTCCAAAAAGTCACTGAGTAACTTTCCCTACATTATTGGGTCTTGAATATGGTGCCTTCATGCTATGTTACATTGCCAGCCCTTTCTGATTTTGAGTCAGGAAGTTGAGGCTGTTCACAGTAGGCCTAAGTTTCTTTCTAATGCTGTCTCAGCCTCCCAGAGAGGTAGGATTATACAGTTGTATGCCACCATGACCATCTTGTTTTTAACTTAATATTCACTAAATGTTTTAGTTCTTTACTATCTGCTTCGTAATACTATATTTCTACAGCATGGTATACTACATTTGCCCCATCACCATTTTCTATTTTACTTTTCAACAAATGGTTTTATTGCAACATAACTGAAATACAATGAATTGCAAAAATTTTAAATGTACAATGTAAAAAGTTTGACAAATGTAAAAAAAAAAACCACCATGATTAAAAATAAGAGTATATATGTATACCACTCCCAAGATTCCTTAAGTCCTTTGTTGTCTCTCTCTCTCTCGCTTCTTCTGCTGCTTCTAAACCTTTTCCCCCTAAGACAACCAATTATCTGTTTTACATCTTTACAAAGTAATTTTTAGCTTGGCCTCTTTTATTTTTAAAATAAAAATGTATATTGCTGAGCATATCAATAGTTCATTCTTTGTTCTACTAAGAAATATGCCATTATCTGTATAAGCCACAGTTATTTTATCCATCTATTTGTTGAGACATACAGATTATTTTTGCCTTTAGTTATTACAAATAAGGCTTCCATAAAATTCATGTACACACAAGCCTTTATATATTTATATACGCATCCCTTATTTAGCAAATAGGATCACAGGGTAGGTATATGATGTTAACTTTTTCTAAAAAATGAGAAACTGCAAAAGCAGCTGTACCATTTTACATTCATAAAGAAACATTCAATCGCCAGAGCACAACACCTGTAGTTACTAAATATCCTAGACAACACTTGGTATGTTCAGATTTTTAAAATTCAACCAGGCTAACAACAGATAATGGCAATTAATGGCTTAACTTACATTTTCCTATAATATTGAGTTATCATATGCATATTTGACATCTATCATCTTTTGTGAAGTGTCTGTTCAAATTTTTTGCCCATTTTTTTAATGTGGATTGTTTAGTACAATCATCACTCAATAAAGGAAAACACTGGAATCCAGAAGTTTCTAGCATTTTCTGTAGAATGCAAAATCCATAGATGTTCAAGGCTCTTATACAAAATGGTGTAGTATTTGCATTTAGGTTATGCATATCTTTCTATAGATTGTAAATCATCTCTAGATTACTTATAAATCTAGAGATAAGATATAGACGCTGTATAATATACATGTTAAGAACAGACACATTTTTTAAAAAATATTTTTTAGCAAACAGAAATCAAAACAAAGGGCTGGCAAAATAGCTCAGCGGTCTAAAGTGCCTGCTTTGGCAAGCTTAGGCAAGCTCTCAGGGTCCGCGGTTCGATCCCCAGCACCACATGCCGTGCCAGCCCCTGAGCTGACCCCCACACACAAAAAGTCCGTGATGTGTAACAAGACACTGTAATAAATAAATATTTTTTTAAAAGACAGAAATGCACAGAACATTAAAAAAAAAAAAAGAAATCAAAACAAAAAAATCTAATTTCTGGAATTCAGCAGTAGAGCACTTACCTAGCATGCACAAGGCCTTGGTTCAATCTCCAACACTTTCCCCCAAAAAACCCTAATTTCTATATGGGGAAAAATTTTGATATATATATTCTCCACTTCATTTATTAGTATCTGAAATTTTTCCCAATGGCCTGAAATCAGTAAAAGTTGTCCATTAGGCCAGTAAGAACATGGTCTTATAGGATAAAACAGGAGCCAGAGGTAAAGGCTCATGAGCAAAGGGAGAAGTATAGTTAGTAGCCATACTGTACAAGAACTGAGTATCACATCATCCTATTATATGTATAGTGGAGCTTTTAGATCTGTAAATTTTTATACACCCTTTCCCAGCATAAACATTTAATAAAATGGCATAAAAATAAAGTTTTGATTCTCAGTAAGTTGAATTCACAAATGCAGAATCCAAGAATATGGAGGACCAGTTATAAAGAATGTCAAGAGTTTTTTAGGAAACCTAGACATAACTATTTGTCGGAAATTTTGCAGAATTTCCTCCCAGAGGGGTGAATTGTATTTTCAGTCTTATGTTCTTAAATTTTATTTTACTATTTTTTTTGTTTGTTTGTTTGGTTGGTTCTCTGAGATAAAGTTTCACTATATAGTTCAAGATGATCTTGAACTCTTTTTACGTAGTCCAGGCTGGCCTTGAATTCACAGTGATCTTACTGCCTCAGCATCTCACGTCTGGGGATTATAGATAGCTTGGAGAGGATGAGAGCCATACAGAGAGATCTCATGAGATCCCGCAGAAGCTCAAGCTCAGGTAAGATCATAGGCCCTGTATGCTATGATGGGAGGCCAAATTTAGTGGGTGTATCTGCCCTTAGAGGAGGTGGATCTGAAGGAGGTGGGATTCAGTCAGTGAGCTTTTGTGCTTTTGCTCCACTGCCTACATGCAGCAGAAACTAGTGGTATGATTTACCACAGGTCAGTTACTAGGTGAGTTACCTATGTGAGAGAAAGGATACACTAAAATAGACCTCTTTGCTCTGGCTAAGAGTGGTTTGTCAGTGGTCTTCGGGCTTGTCATTACCCAGTTTATATTTGATACCATGGTTTTCACTGACTTTGCTAATTTAGCCAAGGTGACATGGTGCTGTCAATTGGTTTTCTCTGTATTCCAGTATCTGAATCATATAGAGGCTGGGCCAAAGACGCTGCAAACCTCAGCATAGAAAGCAAAACAAAATAAAAAAGAAACATGAGCAAAGAAACAAAATGCCTCCCAAAACTGCCTCCCCAAATATAATGCAAGAGGCATAGAAGAGGAGGACATCATAAGCCACACATCTGAAATGTCTGAAAGGGAGCAAAGGAGCTAACAAAAGAGTACAATGAGGTGCTGTTATGGTTTGTGTCTAGTTGTTCCCCCAATGCCTTCTGCCATCATTGGGGCGGCTTTTATAGTTTGTAATTAATTTATGATCCAATGCTGGGATTATGGGTGAGTGCTACATCTGCCCTGTGGTGGGTAATCTGCATACAATATGGGAGGGAACACTTGCTAGCTGCCTCAGCTGCTGTCCCTCCTTTTGCTCTTTGCTGCTTTCCATTGTCATGAATGCCACCATGAATGGTTGCTCTCTGCCATCTGCCTTGGAGCCAGTTGAGTATGGACTGAAACCTCCACTAACTGTGAGATAAATGAACCTTTAAATGAACCTTTCCTTCCTTAATTCTAGGTGTTAGATATTTTGTCTCAGCAATGAAAGAAGAATAATTGAGACAGAATTTGGTACCAGAGAAGTGGGGTCATTACTGTGACTATATGCCTGACCATGTAGATTATGAGCCTTTGGGAATGGCTTATGGGAAAAGACAGGAAGGGTTCAGAGATATCATCTACAAGACAAGAGAAGTAATGGAATGCCTTCAGCTGTTCTGTGCGGAAGATTCTAGTCAGAGCTTAGAATACCAGAATGTTGATAGAAATCCTGCCTGTAAAGACCAGGCTGAGGAGGTTTCTGCTGGGAAGAAGGGCTGTATTGGTTGTTGGACTCCAGACAGTGTTTGCTTTAGATCTTGGAGAACACTTGGGAATTGGACTTTTCAGCAATGCTGAAACTGTTAGGACTCTGGCAACTCTTAGAGATGGACTGAAATGCCTTTTGCATAAAGGGATAGACATGAGACTTTGGGAGGCCAGGAGCAGAATGCTATTGTTTGTGTCTAGTTGTTCCCCCAAAGCCTCAGGCAGTCACTGGGGC
>PVKA01038523.1:0-20176 GCA_004027165.1 Ctenomys sociabilis
ATATATATATATATATATATATATATATATATATATATATTCATAATGATTATTTTGATTATGCATCATAAATGTATAGTCATTAACAGAACACAAATAATAAAATAAAACAACAAAATGAAATATGCCCAAGGTTACCTTGTGTAACTTTTGTCTCATTTCTATTATCAGCTATTTCTTTAGGGTCATCCCCTTTTTTGTTGGAAGCCAAGCTCTGTCACTGTTGCTAAGATGTTCCTGTTTCTGTGATCAGCAGCTGACCATCTGTGACATACAAATGAGGGCCTCTCTGGCCTCTCTCTCTCTAACAGAAGCTTTCTTTCCCCTAATAAATATTTTCTACTCTTAAAAAACATGAGAAACGTGCTTGTAATTATCAGAAATCTGTAATTTTGCTAAGCAAATTATAACCTTATTTTATGTTGTTTAATAATTATTTTACTAGTCTACATTCATATATACATTATGTAGTTTTATTCTGTGTATTTTATTTTCAATACTTGTTTACATTTTGATATTTTCCATACACATACTAATTTAAGCATCAAATTTTAATTTTTCCCCCAATCATGACATTTTAACGTATGAAAAACATCATCATTTTTCAATTATTATTTGGAAAGACACTTTCTCTTGAACGTAAAAAGAATTATTGCAAATCAATAAAGAAGTGCAATAAATTAAATGAAATCTAGTGAAGAAATTTCAGTGGTAGCTACAAATAAGCACATCAGGTTATCAAGCAAATATGCAAAAACGTACTTCGTCTCACTGGACGCAAAAGAGGAATACACTCACAGAAAAAAGTACACATGTAACCAAAAGGTGTGTGCAGAAATGGTTATAGTAAGTGTAAGAGATCTTGCAAGAGATTCAAACATGGATTAGAATTTACATGAACAAATTGTTTATTTGATATTTACAGAGAGCAATACTGAAATATAATGAAGAATGATAAACACTAAAAAGAATTTTAGAAGGTCACATGCTTTATGATTCTACTCATATAAAGGTAAAAATAAGCAATAAAATATTGTGTGAGAAATTAGGACTATTTGGGGTGGATATCGGGATAGTGCTAAGAGGTGGCTAGACTGTTTTCCAGAGTGTGATAAATTTTGAGTGTGTGCAGACTGCAGTAATTCATATCTATGCCTCTCAGATTTTGAACCTCTCTATGTGTGTGCGATATTTAAATTAGAAAGAAAATATTTTACACAATATCGAGGAAAAAGAAATTAAAGGCCTTCAAAGAAAATGTTACTTTTCTGTCACTGAACAACATTGAATCTGCCACTTCTCCTGCTCTAAGAAAAGTTCAGCTTGGAACAAAGAAGAAATTTATGGCTTTCTCAGATTAAAAAACAAAGGTGCAGCCCTTTGAAAAAGTACATTGTGTTTCAGAGAAAATAATTAAAATAAACTATTGTGTATCCTTTAAATTCTTACCTTTGTGAGGATCTAGAAAGACTATGCAGCTCCTCACATGGAATCTAAAATGAAGAACAGCACTAAAGCTAATAATTACAGAGATTTTCTTCTTTATAAAAATATAATTCATGTACATTAATAATGATCTAATTCATAAGGATTAATGGCATTTTGATGAAGACCAAGACAACTAAAGCTTAATCTAATTATTATAGAGTGCTTCTGTTTGAGACAACAGTTTGCAATCCTGGTATTAACAAAATGCATCAGGCTCTTCTATTCATGAATATTTAGAGGGAAACATCTAGAATGTTATATGCAAAACACTCACTATGCATTTAAAATGCATTATTATAAGAGAAAAAGTCTTCACTCATTCCTTAAAGACATAGTTGTAAATATGTTCAATTCATTAGTCCTCCTTGAACTTTGGTAATTTAACTTATTTTATTTTGTCTTTAAGAGTTGTAAAGTTTATTTGCCTAATAGTATATATGGTTCACTTTTCCAATACATGTAATTATTTCCTCAGAGTAAAGACCTTAAGAATGGTCAGTTAGGAATTATTTTAATAGTAAAAAATTTTTTCTGACTTTAACACCATAATGAAAATGTGCCTTTCGATAACTCCCAAATTTCTTGTCCTGCAACATAGCTCACAGTTTAACATTCTCATTTTCTTCATTTTAAAACCATCTGACTTATATGTTCAGAGTAAAAATAATCTATAGAAGAATGAATCAACTTAGTGATTATTAGAAGCAAGGAAGAAAAATTGGGGAGCAACTATTAATAATCATGAGGCTAATTTAGAGTCATGAAAATGTTTGGGAATTAAATAATAGTTATAGTTCCAAACTCAACTATCCTAAAAATCAATGAATTTGATATCTTACATTGGTGAATTTGTTGCATATGAGCTTTATCTTAATGAAGCTGTCATTAAACATAAAATAGATGCAAGAAAAAATAATAATGATAGTAGTCAACTATTAAATTACATATTTAATTATCTGTTAAAAACTAGTCAATGTGAATGATGAATATATTCCACATCTAACATGGCTGTAATAGTTAAAGAAATCTGAGCAGAAGTCTACTTTGTACATTTATCACATATGTGATGCTGTACCAGAAATATAGTTTTGTCAGCATTGTTGAAGATTTGCCTTAAAACTCAGATAATAAATTTAATTTATTGAGTTGATATGAGTCATAGAGGAGACAACAGTCAAGAACCTCATATTAAATGTGGTACAGACAATTTTTTCTTTAGTTTGATGACGTTCTATATTTCTTTATTTATTTTTGGTAGGAGAGTTACACCAATTAATATATTGCATATTGTTGTCTTTCCAGTAGTCATTCATAGCACAGGATGCAGGCGCGATATCCTGTCCAAACACTATTAGTATAAACCATTCTTGTTATTGAATTAAGAGAAAGTAGCTATATATCCAACCTAACCATTTTCCATATACAGATACAAAATGGTCCTTCATTTATATCACCTTTTTTCTTTAGGTTTGTCAGAGATGGTCATTCACTGCCATCCAAACATTGTAGGTGCATGAATTCAGCAAAATATTCCAATATATTCCAGCAGTCCAAAATAATAGTGGGCTATCCACAGGACTGGCAATGTCTAAATCTGATGAACTGAGCCTTCCACAGCTCAGCATAATAACATGGCTTCACTTTTCATACCAAGTTTCTACACTTCTCTGCTGGATGGTTAAGGCCAAGATAAAGCAACACTTATGTGACTTTTGTATCTGACAAGGTCAGTCAAGTCCCCTCTGGACTTATCTCAAAACCTTGTACTGGAGTTTGTAGATCCTTTGTCAGTGTCAGCCTTGTGGATGAGTCATGGCCATTGCTTGACCAATTTTCTCTTTGGGAAAGCCTGAGAGAATGTTTTCTCTCCATGTGACTGTCACTAGGCACACACTACATCATTAATCACATTCCTCTGTGGTCCTATATGCTCCTTGATCAGAAAATTTGGGACACAACTGCATTACATGATGTTGCAGTATAGGTTCTACTACGTCTTGAGTCCTCACCAATATTGAAAGGCTGGGGCCAACATACTGGCTGGCCTTGCAACCTTGATTTTTCTCTAATTGTTGGTCTACAAACTTAGGTTGTTAACCCATCAGAAAAGAAGCTCATGATTGCCCTACAACATACGCAGTTGGGTTTAACCTCACTATCTGTCTGAATATCAAGCATCTTAGGTACTCAATGGAGCCCTTTTCTCCATGAAGTATTGATACATTAAACTTTAAATCTCTACTGAATATGGAAAAGTAATTAAGAATATTAGAACTGTGAATAAGCAGTTATATATTTTACACAGTAATTTAGAAATCTAACCATATGCAGCATTGTAGTAGGACAGTGTTGTGACTTTTTTTTCTTCCCACTTTTTTTCATTTATTACCCCATTAATAAAACAAACAGAAAACTCCACTTATTTGAGAGCCAGAATGGCACTAATCAGTATGTCATGACAAGCAGCACATGTTTAGAAGACCAGAACGGCAGGTATTCCAACCATGACCCTCCTATTACATGTTGCTATCTAAGGCACAGATGTTCACTTCATAGGAATCAGCATATATATAGTTACTCAAGGTGAGAATCCCAGAAAGTAACTGCTAGTGTCGACAACTTGCTGGTAGTTCTCAGGATCCTTGCCTTACCCAACTTGTATCTATAAATATAAGGCTTTTTCCCTGTCATGTTTCCTCATTTTTCTCCTTGCCCACTTTTCAATGTCTAATTCTCCTGTTCTCACTTTCCTTTTAATTGTGTTATATCTTTCTACCTGTATTTCTTTTGAGTTCTTATACAAGAGAGATTATACAATATTTACCCATGTGGGTCTGGTTTATTTCACTTATGAGTGTATCTTCAGGGGGCATCCACCTAAGTATGCAGGCTTTGAGTTTATCTTTCTTTATGGCTGAGAAATACTCCATTGTATAAAAATAGCGCATCTTTGCCGAAAACTAAAGCTTCACCCAGGTCTATCACCATGCACTAAGCTAAAGTCAAAATGCATCAAAGATCTAAACATTAAAACAAAAACACTCAAACTCCTAGAAAAGCAAGTAAGAGGAACTCATTAAGATACAGGGATAGGCAAAGAATTAATGAAAAAAATCAGATCGCATAGGTAACAGTTGAAAGGTTTAACAACTGGGACCTCCTCTTACTGAGAAGTTTTTGCAACTCAAAAGAAATTACCAACAAAGCCAAAAGACAAACCTCACATGTGGAAAAGTTTTGACGAATAAACATTGAGACAAAGGTCTACTCTCTAAAGTACATAAAGAACTAAACAACATTAGCACTCCAAAATTTAAAGACCCAATCCTGAAATGGGCATCCGAGATGAACACACACTTCTCAGAGAATGAAATTAAATAAACTGATAAATATATGAAAAAATGCTCCACATTGCTAACCATCCATGAAATGCAAATTAAAACAACATTGAGATACCATCTCACCCCAGAAAGTATGGCCATCATAAACACATCAATGAACAACAAATGTTGGAGAGGCTGTGGGGGAAAAGGAACCCTTCTCCACTGCTGGTGGGAATGTAGACTGGTGCAACCATTATTGGAATCCGTGTGGAGGCTTCTTAAAACCTAGGACGGGAAATCCCATTCAAGTCAGCTATTCCCCCACTGGGAATCTTCCCAGAGGAACTGAGAAGGTGATATGCTAGTGTGTACCTATGTTTATAGCAGCACAATTTGTGATAGCCAAATCTTGGAAAGAACCAAGATGCCTGTCACCTGAAGAATGGATGATCATTTTTAATGCCTTGCAGTGGCTCTGGCGCATTTTGTTTGGCACTAATGATATTCAGTGAAACACAACTTGCATTCTCAATGTGCTTGTTGTGTGCACTTCTGTGTTAGAAGCCAAACAAGAGGCAAAAGTAATAATAACTTTTTTAAAAAGCATGAGCATACACTGCATGAGTCCACAAATAAAGACGAAAAGTGAATCTTTCCTTGTCATCATGATAATTCATGGAAGTAGGTTAGAAAGTGCAGAATGAGGTAGAACACAATTTATTGAATATTTTAATTTAATATTTCTTTATATTATTTCTACTTTCTTATATATATATGAATTACTCTAAAAATATGAAAGGATAATATCCTATTTTTCTTAGACTGTTATCATTTTATAAGAAGTTCATACTCTAAAAACAAAAAGGAATGATTGAAGTTTTGCTCATAATATGCTTCAGCTTTTTCTGAAAACATTTGAGGGCTCAGTGAAGTGGTATCAATTGTCCCTGTAATTCTTCTATGTCACTCAAATTGAAAAAAGTGAAAACTAACCTTAAGGAGTAAAGTATTGAAAATTAATCTCCATAAATCCATTTCTGGAATTCCTCATAACAACAAAATTTGAATGAGAAGCCATGGTTATTAAATAAGTTGCATTTACATATGGAATATACCGTGGTTGATCAAAAGAAGCAAAATCTTTGCAAAGTTATTTCCTCTATCTTTATTTTTATTTGTTGTTATTTTTATTTGTTATGGAACCAAGGATGGAACTCAGGCTCTTGCGCTTGCCAGAGAAGCGCTTATTCCACTGTGCCATCTTCCTGGGCTCCTCTATCTTAGTTTTCAAATGCTGAGCAAATGTAGAATTGCTAAGATAACAACTTTCTTCTTAATAACCTAATTAACTAGGCTAAATATATGAGCAGATCATTATGAAGTAACACGATGTCTAACTACTCATGTTTATAAAGCCAAATATAAAATAGATAAAATTCCGAGTTAATTTCCTGTTTAATCAGGAGAGTAAACTTGCCACACCTGGGGTTTTGTTTTACACTGTGTCTCCACAGCCCATATATCCAGAGGTGAGTTTACTTTCCTAGAGCTGTAGAGTTGGTTTGTTCATTTCTTTGTTTTGTTTTGTATTTGTTTTCATTTGCTTGGTAGGAATCACGGAACTGTAGTTTCAGTGAGACAAAACTTTTGTGCAACTTACTGAAAAAGTTATAAAAAATGCAGATTTTTATTTCTAGGCTTCCTGAATATTTCTGAAAGAAAATAAGTTCTATAAGTGTGAAAAGAAAGGTGTGAGCACTAGGTAACATACCGTTCTTTGTCATGAAGTCCTGAAGAATTTTTATTGTGTCCAACTGAGAAAGGAAACTAGGGTTGAATTTATTTCTGTCATTGAAAGTTAATGCTGTTCCATCATCACCTTCATTGGAGCAAGACTTCTTGCCTCTTTGCAGGGACAATTAAATGCCAGCATCGCCCAGGAAACCTTTTATTCTTCTACTGAACCAAAACAACAAAACTAACATTAATTTGATGCCTTGGAAATGTTTCACTTGTAAGCTCTTCTGCTCTTATTGACCACCACAAATTTAAAGCAGATGTGTGAAGAAACTTTGGTAGTAATTTACGGTTATAATTATGTGTTAGAACATTGCACTAGAACATTAACTTATAATTACCTTCTTGGAAAATTTAAACACAGTTTAATTAAGAGATTGTAACTGGTAACTGTCATCACTCTCATGGTATGTTGCAAAAGTGATTCTTTTTTAAATTCTGAAGCTTATTTTAGAGAACAGGGAGATACTAAAGTGTTTTCAAAGTTCTCATTCTTTTATTTATGTTGTAACATAAGTGGTATAGAAATTTTCTCTAACTGTTTGAAATTAAATATGGGCTGCACAAATCTGGTTAAATTTCTTTATGTTTTTCCTGGCAATTAAGATAAAAGCAAATGGTTCCAGAACAGAAATTATACACATATTCTTCTCTGTTTAGACATATGTAAAAAGTAGAATACCCTAGAGGCAATTAGATAAGATGTGTTTTAAAAATATTCAAAGTCCTGCTGATCACCTGATTGGACAGATAATGTTACTAGATAAAATTAAAACTCATAGACCTGGTTAATAAAATTCTCACACTGTGCCAGCATGGAACTATAATTGTCATATTCTGTTATTATTGCAAGCAAACTATGGTCTTCATAAGCACTCTGGTTGCTTGCATGATTAAACAAAAGAACGCCTCAGAATGTAGTAAATACCCTTAAAGAAGGCAAATTTCCTATCATTATTAAAAATTTCTTGAATTAGATGATGTGAATTAGAAATTTCTTTGAGTGGGATTCACATCTTTATCTTTGTCTTTTTGTTTTCTGCCTCTCTTTCCCTCTCTCCCTATGCCCCTTTCTCTCTCTCTCTCTCCCTCTTTCACCTTCTCTCTTCCTTTGCTTGCTCCCTTTCTCTCCTCATATATATGCAAAATATTATGAATAGTCGAGTTTAAAAATTATTATCGTAAAAGATACTTTGGTATTAATCTTCCTCAAAATGTTGCCCTTTGCTTAAAACATGCTTGTCCCATTGTCTTCACTAGTTCTTGAAGCAGTTCTACAAGTTGTCTTTCATTCGTGTCTCTGGTTGTTGTTCTGTTGCTGTTCAAAATCAATCTATAACACTCCCCTTTCACAGCCATTGACTACTTATTTAATTATTTGGTACAGAGTCTCACTACACAACTTAAACTCATAGTGATCGTCTTGTCTCAACCTTCCTAGTGCTGGGATTATAGGCGTGCATCCCCGTGCCTGGTTTCAGTGGCTGGCACAGTGTGCCTCGGGTTCCAGGGCTGGCATGCATGTGGTGCTGGTGATCAAACCCTGGTCCCTGTGCTTGGCTAAGTAGGTCCTTAGTCAGTTGAACTCTCTTGCCAGCTCTACTGTAAAAAATTAAGTATGCACTGTAAAGTTTGATCACACCTTATGTATCCACCCTTCATTACAATTAATTGCTATTCTTAGCTTTGTCATGAAACTGCCAATATTTAGGATATCTATCTATCTATCTATCTATCTATCTATCTATCTATCTATCTATCTATCTATCTAATCTCTCTATCTATATCTATATCTATCTATCTATCTATCTATCTATCTATCTATCTATCTATCTATATATACACACATAGATATATTCCTACACATATATCTATATATAGATATATTCCTACAATCCCAGACAGTGCTGAGTTTACAGTACTGTGATCTTCATATATGTATTCACTTTGATTTTATTCCATGTGACCAATGGGCAAAGGTACACTCTGTTTTTGACCTAACAGTTTCATCCTATCCTATATAACGCATGGGTTAACCCTCCAGAAGTCTAGTTTTGGAGGAAGAATGCCCTCATTAACTATGTTTTCCATTGTTTGATCAAACAATTTAATATTCATATTGGAGCTATAAAGAAACTGCACAATCTAATACTTTTTTAATGCCATGAAAACTCACACTGTTCAATTTTATGTATTCTAGATGAATGTCATTTACTTAGTTTTTTGCTGTTTTCAGAAAACAGAAACTTTTCAGATGCCTTTCTTTTTTGGCCATGAATTCTTTTACTTTTTATTCATTTTAATGAGAAAAAATAGCAAGAAAATAGTTTCAAACAGGTTAATAGGACAGTGACAATAATTAATATGTTGCATATTGTTGTCTTTGTAGTAGTTATTCAGAGTACATGATGCTTATCTAAGCAGGGCAAACTTTTCTTCTCATTGAACTAACAGAAAGTAGCTCTATAGCTATACTATTTTATATATATGTATTTTTTTTCACTACAAAATGGTCCTTTGTTATAGCCCCTTTTTTGTTTAGTCAGAAATGGGTGTTCCATTATTGTTAGAGAAGCTGTATTTGGAGAAGTCTTTAAAGTACCTTTTCATTCTTGATGCCAGTTCAAATATTGTAGGTACTTTAATTCAGTAAAACAAGCCAATACAGTGCAATAGTCCATAATAGTTGTGGGTTATTGGCAGATCTGGAGATGGTCAGATGTTGTTGACTTGAGCCTTTTACAGCTCAGCATATTAATATGTCTTTACTTTTTGTAACGTATGGTTATACTTTTCTGCTGGATGGTTAAGACCAAGAGAAAGCAAGACCTATATAACTTAAAATGTAACTTTTGTATCTGATGAGGGCAGTCAATACCCCTCAGAATTTAGCTGAAACTATGTACAGTATTCCTTCATCAGTGAGTAGCTAGCTTTTCCCAGACACATGGCCATATTTTGATTCATTTGTAAAAATACACTTTCATATCTACAGTGGAGCATTTTTAAGGTAAGTCTTGTCCTACTGTTTAGAGGAGGTGCTCACTTGGTGCACAGCAAGCAGGACACGATTTCCTTTAGGGTGAACATAGGACATGTGACGCCAAAGGATCACTAGGGACAGATATTGTCCTGCAATCAATATCTACAGCCTTGTAGGGCTAGGAGAAAGCTTGATCAGGGATGTAAACAACTGAATCCAAGCAGCTATAGTAAACTGAAGGAATAGCAATTGCAAATTGCAATAACCACGGAGGCCTTTATAGACAATTTGGGACACAGTGTGATGGTGATTATGATATGTTTATCATTCTCTTAGAATGTTTTTATGAGATTTTTAATTACTTTTTGTGTGCTGCTACGAACAATTTAGTGTTTGAAAATGTGCTCCAAATGCAAAATGTGGGGACCACTGCCCAGTCAACCTCCTTTTCCTGGAAGCAGTGCTACTTTTAGCTTGCTCTCCTATGGTCTCTCATGTTTCAAATTTTCTTCCTAAAACTCAATTTTGGCATCAACCTTTTATGTGGACATTGTTTTTCATTTAATGTATTTGACACAAGTTCTCACTATGCATCTTGGGTTCCTAGTGATCATTCTGTTTTCAGCCTCCCAAGCACTGGGATTATAAGCACTAACCACCACAGCTGAACTTAGTAGCAAGCTCAGCAGGCCTTGGGGCTGGGGCTGGTACAGCATGCAGAACGGGGGATTGAATCACCGTCCCTATGCTTGTCAAAGCAGGCGCTTAATCCTCTGAGCTATCTCACCAGCTCTCATGTGGACATTTCTATTCAATTTGTTTTACTAGTATTTTGTTTTGTTTTGTTTTATAGTTCTCTTCATTTTCCAATTTATTCATAGAACTGAACCCATCTGGGCTTGGATCACATCGTATCATTTTCATTGTATTCTCAATACATTCACAGCTCATGAGACATAGTGAGACTTGAAAAATTGTTTTGTGTATCTTTGCATTAAATCTTGCTAGATTTTTCACATGAAAATGATATTTATATTTTAAAATCAATGATCTCCAAATAGTTTATATACACATAGCACTGCTTCAACTCTTCTGTTCATTAATTCATTTTTTCAATTAGATTTTATTGATACATTTTAGATATAATGATCAAATTAATT
The DNA here is from genome assembly GCA_004027165.1 of Ctenomys sociabilis. Taxonomy (NCBI): domain Eukaryota; kingdom Metazoa; phylum Chordata; class Mammalia; order Rodentia; family Ctenomyidae; genus Ctenomys; species Ctenomys sociabilis. The sequence goes on from PVKA01038523.1 coordinate 10,752, forward strand.
ATGCAGAATTTGGACCTCTACACAATATAACTTGTCTCATCTCTCTTACCTTGACTTTCCTTCACCTCCCTCCCCATTTATAAAAGCTCTATTTTTTATGTTTTCCTTATTTTTAAAAGCTGATTCCTTATTTTCAGATTCATTTAATCATTTCAGGCCCCATCTGTATATACAATTGCTACAGATTCGAGGATACCTATTCAATTTTTTACCGTATTATCATATCCATTCCATGTTTATCATAATTAGATTAAATTTATTTTAGTTTTAGGCATAATTTTGACATTTTCGTTGATGTCTGAGTTATTCTTTTCATTGCTGATACAAAATACCAAACACCCAAAGTCAGTGGGGGACAGGTTCATTTGACTCACAGATAGCAGAGTTTTCAGTCCATAATCTTCAGCTCCACAGCAAGGAGGCTGGGCAAAGTGCAACCTTTCATGGCCGTGGAAGACAGCAAAATGAAGAGGGTGAAGATGAGATTCTTTCTGTCCCTGTGTTGTACGCAGGCTACCTGCTCTCAGGCGGAGGTAGCACTTATACCCTTAAATTCAGCATAACACACTCTAGATTCAGCCACTGAAAAATCTCTATGACCACCTGAGACTTTGTGGGGACACCTAGACACAAAGCATAATAATAGGCTTTTGTTTTTTTTGTTTTTTTGTTTTTTCCCTGTATTTTTTTTATTTTTTATTTTATTGAAGGACAAATATCAATGAGACAGTTTTAAGACACTTTAACAAGATGGATTTGATAAATTACTACATTGCAAACTGTTTTCATAACGATTTGGTATTGTACAAGGTACATACATGATATTATACTTACAGACATTATTATAGCAGATGTCTCTTATCAGTAAATTGAGTATAGCTTTACATATCTTATTTTTTATACCTGAATTACATAAAAGATTCAATAATTAATACTTTCTACCTTGTTATTTTCCTAGTAGTTGTCCATAGTAATAGAAGCTGACATAATATCCTGTCCAACCACCCATTAGTGCAAATCTTGCCTCTCATAAAATTATGTAGAAGCACGGTGTATCTATCCCAACTGTACTGTCCATACACACACGTCATGATTCTTCCTTTCTATACCCCTTCCTTTGTGTACACCTGTCAAAGATGGGCACTCCATTGTCATTCAAGATTTCAAAGTTTCAGTAGATAGCGTAATTATAAGTTTTATGTTTCCTCTGTTATTTTTAGTAGAAATGACAAATTTATATTATGAGGCTTTTTCCATGAATTTGTAGTTAGTGTTCCTTACTTCATTTCACTTATTCTTAATAAAGCATCCAGTTTCTCCACCTTTTGTTGTTGATTTTGAGTGTGCTGGACATGATTCCATCTCCTTTCCTCTCTGTCCTTGAAATTCTTGCTCATTACACAGCAAGGATTACTAAGATGGTATCCCTGAAAGCACTGTCTACGTTACAAAACCAGGGACATTGAGAGATAAACTATTTCCTCTGAGAAAAATGCTGTAATTATTTGGAAAGTTTAATTCTATATAAGAAGCAAGACAGTTTTTCTGGCATCTTCACCTAAGGAGTATTCTTGGGTCTCTCAGTATCGAATAAAGTCAAGGTGTGCCCAGGAGTCCTCCTGTGTGAGTGTGTTTATGCTCATGTGAGTGTGTGCCTTATCCATCCATGAAGGAGAGATAAACTCAGTTTACCTTATGTCACTCATTCATGAAATTTTGCTGAGCATATTATCATGTTTACTGAGTACACTTGTCAAGTTTTTCAGGTTCACAGGGCATAACACTGAATAAGAAAATCCTTTTCCTGCCTTTGAGTTTGAATTCTTTTTTTTTTTTTTTTTTTTTTTGTCTTTTTGAGACAGGGTCTCACTATGCAGTTCAGGCTGACCTTAAGCTCACTTTGTAGCTCAGGCTGGTCTCGAACTCACAACAATCCTCCTGCCTCAGCCTCCCGAGTGCTGGGATTACAGGCCTGCGCCACCACACCCGGCTTCAAGAGTTTGAATTCTTGAAGGCAGGGGGAGAGACACATAATTCAGAAGTAAGCAAATTGACCGTGGAAGAGGGGCATGATTATTATGGGTGATGCTTATAGAGACAAAACAGATTTACTTATCTTTGGATGGGTTATCTAGAAAGAGTTTACTGAAATATTATACTGTATATCTATCTATCTATCTATCTATCTATCTATCTATCTATCTATCTATCTATCATCTAGTGATGTAGACAGTGATTTCATGGATAATATCTTCAGACTGATTAAAGATGTATCAGAATAAATTCAGGCACAACCAAATCTAGAAAGCTGCCTTTATAATGACCAGATATTATATACTAGTTTATGAGTACCACAAATATTTCTTCCAAATATGAAGGTTAACATATCTAAGATTAAGGCATAGGTAGATTTCACGTCTGGTAGGGTCCTTATCTACCAACTTTTCCTTATCTTTCTGTTATCACATAATGACAGAAGCAGGACTAACTCTTGGTAGTTGGTTTTCAATATATGAATCCAAGCAGAACACAAATATTTACAGCATAGCAAGAAAATAAACTATAGGCTAATCTGTAATATAAGATTTATGAATAAGGGCCCTAAAATGCACCATTACAACTAATGCAAAATTTAATATCAGTCAGGAAATACGAGTGAACAAGGTTAGTAATAATAGTGAACTGAAAATAACAACATTGGGTTCTGCTTTGAATATTATGAGCTGATTGATCTGTAAAGTATTTTGATACTGACTCAGTTTTTAGATAATATAACAGCTTTTTCTTTAAAGTATACTTTATAGATAAATATAAAGGTATAAAAATAAAAATATTTTACGTTATGTATAATGCATGCAGAACATTCATCTCAAGATAAGCTACTTAACCTAAACAAAGTGCAAGAACTTGGTACTAAACCTTTTTATCTTGAAAGTAGTTAAACCATAATGATGTTTGATTTCATTGCTTTAAATGTTTACTACTGAGGGCTTGGTGAAATGGCAAATAGGACCTTCAAAATCCTGAAAATAATTTTAGAAGAGATGGAACTGAAACTAAGACATTTTATGAGCAAAATATATACAGTTTTTAAAAAAAATATTACTACATGTTCGCATCTGTCATGAGGAATTGGTATACATGTATTTTAATTCATTGCTTAAAACCCCATTGACTTTCCTATCTTTCCCTACTCCTCTAACTCTTGGTTCCCTTTTCATTGGCATAGGCTCTATGTTCACTTTTTTTTTTTCTTTTCAATTTATTGTTTCTATTTTCTTTATCTTGCTCTCTTCCCCATTCCTCCATCTCCTGTTCTCCACATATTTGAAGAGGATTTTCTTTCCTTCTGTTATCTCTCTTTTATTTTACTCTCTTGCATATAAGAAAATGTTTTTGATATTTGCATGTGTGTCTAACATAACTCATGCATTGTCCTTATCTCATAGTTCATCCACTTACCTATGAATGCCTCAAGTTTATCTTTGTGGTATGATAGTACTCCATTGAATATAAATATTATATTTTCTTTATCCATTCATCCATTGATAGGCCTACAGGCAATTTTAAAGATTTATCTATTATACAATGTGCTACTATTAATTCAAGTACAATTATATTTTTTGTACAGTTATTACTTTAACTCTTTCATGAAAATAACTAGAATAAAATTAGGCCTTATATTTTTTTTCAGACAAAATTTTGGATGTAAGGTACCAAAACCAAAGAAAAGAAGAAAACATTATTTAAAAAAAGAAAATAAAAATGTAGAGCGTGACCTATATATGTACAATGTGTAATGAGTTACAGATGAACAAATCCATAGAGAACTGCAAGGGTAGAATTGATCTAAATCAATGAATGCTGTGAATTGACTCATATTATTAGAACAAATATGAAATAAATTTTCCAGTGGTGTGTACTGTTTTATGATTATCATGTGTGTAAAACATTTTGCCTCAGATAATGATAGATAGTAACCATTTATCAGAAAACATGCCCCCACTTAGATGGGGAACTTGATGTTCCCTTTCTCTGATTTGGAAGTGTTTCTCCTTTACATTTTGCTTCATATATTGTTAAACCAGTAGAAGCTATGTTTCACATACACATTTAGAAGAGAGATGTGGTATTGGGGATATAACGAGGCTGGCACCCTCATAGAATAACTGTCAACTCGTTATGACCCTAAATTCAATAGCTTCCATAATATTGGTACTGGCAGCAAATAAATGTTATTAGCACTAGCTTCCCTGGAGACAATATCTCCAATCAAAATTGATTATTTCTTCATGCTATATTTCACCCAGAATTGTTAATAGAAAGTGTACTGTTCACTCAATTCCTTCACCTACTTCTCAGCAACCCCACTATACCACACAATTTTCAAGTAAATAACATATTAAAGATTAATCAGAAGAAAGTAAAACTGGGAATTTAGAGGAGAAATGAAAGTCAAATATTGCCAACTAAGTTACAAAAAACCATGTCCAGGAATAGGTTTAAACTGTAGACACCAGTAAGAGGAAAGAATTAAGAAATATCTCTGTCAGACATTTAAAATTTCAATATAAGTCAATCTCTAGTTCAAATATGTGGTCTATGGCAAGATTTCCTCAGTGGACTACACAAAATTCTTCCCAGTAGTTCTGCCCATAACATTTGTAAGGTGAAATGGCATGGCACAAACATGGGGTGTGTATGTGTATTGAATACTAAATAAAATATTAAATAATGTTTGTTTCCTTATTTTCATGCTCAATTTCAAAGAGCTTGAAAGTTTAAGTAAAAGCTTGGAATTGCCAAGGTCCTTTATTCACTACACAAAGACATCTAGTACTGGGCTCTCCATTTTAATGAAGCTTTAATTTTTCTTTTTCTTAATTTTAGAGAAGGGTCTACAGGGTGTTCAGGGTCTCACTACTAGATTGGACTTATAGTGATCCAAATGTTTATAGCCCCCCAAGAGATGGGATTAATGACACATGCCACTACGCCCAGTCTCAATTGCCATCTCAGTGCACACCAGGGGTAGGGCCAGCACAGTAGGCCCAGCCCCCTTCAACCAGGCGCTTGAAGCTTTTATTTTGTTACACACACTGCATATGTCTCTGCAAAGGGTGTCAAGTTATGGGGAAGCTCACATATTTTGCAAACAGCTCTGTTGTGAACAGCACATTGGCCGAGGTGCATGCTTTTGATCTTGCTTTCCCAGAAGGTGGAAGGCATTCTTTTTTTTTTTTTTTTTTTTTTTTTTTATTAAATCCTAGAACAATCTAGAGAGACAGACTATGTGATGTAGTGGCCATAGTCTTTTGAACTCCATAGAACACCCTCTTTTTAGGATACACACTATCATAAGAAGTCCAAGGAAGAATCTTCTATTTTAAGCCTGAGGAATAAGCCCACTCATCAGAGATTTTGTTCTCTGGTCTGTAGACATTCTAGGACAGATGGTCTCCCAGCTCCACAGGAGAAATCCTGGAAAAAGCATTGTGACTTTAGCATGTTTTCTGAGCACTACTGTCATCCAGAGAGCTGGCTTACTATAGGGCATGATAATGTGAATGATAATTTGAGAGACCCTACAAGAAACTAACAAATACATCAATAGTAACACTATGTATTCAATTTTAAACCGTGGTAATTTAAAATGCATAATTACTACTTCCATAAAGACAATAACATAATGTCATGGCACCTTATCTGTCACTGATTTATCAACCTCTATTTTCTTATATTTCTTACTTCAAACTCAAGGCATCTCATGGTTTTATCAAAAGAAAAACAATACAGTGCAGGAAGGACTGCTGAATTTAGAGTACAGTGAACATATTTTCTAACATTTTAGTTATTCCAAAGATTCATACACTAGGATAATCCAACAGTGTATTTAAACCTCCATTCATTGTTCATAAAAGAAAGTGGTAATACCTATATGAAAATGGCATGTGAATTTAAGATGACCTTGCTTTAAATACATATCTGCAGCCATGGCACAAAAAGAAGTACTCAGTAAATTTTGATTATCTTTTGCATGTCAAAATCCCTTTATGTAATTATTAAGCCATCAGACTATAAGATCTGTAAGGTCAAAATAGTCCTTTTAATCTTTGCTGTAGATCAGTCTTCCTCCTTATCTGGAAAAATATAAAATAAAACATATGATTGAAATCAAAGTTAGGAACAAGAGTAGCACAAGATAAACTTCTCCCCCCTTCCACTTGAAGTGCTTTTCATTTGTACTTCTTTTTTATGAATTTAGTACAGGGTCTACAGCGTCTAGAGGGTCTCACTACACAGACTGGACTCATAATGATGATCCTGTCTTCAGCCTCCCAAGTGCTGGTATTACAGGCCACACCACCGTGCCCACTTTCAGTCACTGTCTCAGTGTGCCCCAGGGGTGGGGCCAGCATTTCATGCCAGGCCAGCATTTCGAACCCCAACTGCTGAGCTCTGCCTAAGCAGGTGCTTTAGTCTGCAGAGCTATCTGGCCAGCTCTCATATGTACTTCTATTGCTTGTTTCAAAAAGCAAGCAAACTGAATTGGGCAGACCTTCACTATCCTGATTATTTTCAACCAATAGATCAAGGCAATTTGGCCAAATTTATGTAGTATGTACACTATGCTAGCCATGCTAAAGCAAAGATTATAAGATGCATTGTGTTCTTAATATGGTTGAGATGGATGTTTAAGTCCCCAGGTTAGAGTTGTGAGCCTCTTTAATAATTTATCTAGATTTTCTTTTTCAATTTAATAGCCTATGTTCATAAATAATATTTTTCTCACAATTATGAATTTAATAAATAACAAACTCTGCCAGACTACAGTCTTGTAAAAATCCCTATAATAACTTTATATAAAAATTATGTCTGCAGGGACATCTGCCTAGCAATGGTCTACTCCATCTCAAATTAATAGCACTCATGATAATAACCACTAACATTTCACCTACTTATGGCAAGATAGACTCAAAACACTAAAAACTGTAGAAAACTGTTGGAGTCTTAAAGAAAAAAAACAATCTATTCATTGCACCCTACTGTTATGCTTATATCTAGTTACCTCAAAGCCTTATATCACTGGTGAGGCTTTTCAGAGTTGGCTGGCTCTATGGCAGGAATTGCTGGGTTAAAAGGCCATTGATTACTAAAGTAGTTGGCTGGTTGGGTTAGCACAGTTCCAGGTCTGGGGAGTGGGAAGGCTTATCCTGGAGGTAAGTGGCACGATCCAAAGGGCAGGAAGCCTGGATGAGCATACAGGGACAGAAACAAGGCAGTCCTGTTGATGCTTATTTGCTACTTCACAGTTCTTCTGCCTTTTGCCTGTCATGAACTGTTTGTCCTCAGCCTTGTCACCCTGCCTTGAAGCCAACCATCTATGAACTGAATCCTCTGCAAACGGTGAGGTGAACTAAACGTTTCCTCCTCTAACTCTGGGTGTCAGGTATTTTGTCTCCATGATAAGAAAAAGTAACTAAGACACCTAGAAAAAAAGAAAAGAAAAACCAGGAGGGTATGAAAGATGCACACTTCCACATTGTTGCTGGATGATAAATAGCAAACTCTGCCAGGCTATAGCCTTGTAAAGCAGTGACCACAACTTTATACAAAAAGTATGTTTAAGCCGGGCATGGTGGCGCAGGCCTGTAATCCCAGCACTCGGGAGGCTGAGGCAGGAGGATTGTTGAGTTCGAGACCAGCCTGAGCTACAAAGTGAGCTTAAGGCCAGCCTGAACTGAAGTGAGACCCTGTCTCAAAAAGACAAAAAAAAAAAAAAAAAAAAAGTATGTTTACAGGGAGATTTACTCAGCAATGGCGTACTCCACCGAAATTAATACCACTCATGATATTAATCACTGATTAAGGATTATAGTTTGATGTAACCAATGATTAAGAGTTATGGTTTTATGTAATCTTCTTCCTGTTCCCTTACCCTTTTCCTTGCTCTTCTTTGAAATGTTTATAGCTCTCAGTAATACATGTAGTCCTATTATAATATTCTACTGTTTCCAAATATGTAGCATTATTCTGTGGAAAAACTTTTCTCTGACATTTTCTGCCACAGGTTGCCCCTTTTATGGCTAACATGCCAATGTTTTTTTCAAATCTCAAAATACATTTTAAAGTCATTATCTCATCTTAAAATGATAAAGTATTCTACACTTCCATGTAAAAAGAATGAAGTCAGAGACAAGCTAATAACTGCACCAAACTATTTAACTAGCAAGGTGCAGATCAGTTTCTCTGGCTTAGAAATTAATGAGTTGATTTTTCTAATGTTATAAATCTTGATAGATTCAGGTGCTTTCAATTTTCTTGTTAATTAAAGACTAAGAGAAAATACCTTATGAACATGGAGGCAACATCTTTTTTTAAGGTTCAATAAATAGCAACCCGCTTTTCCACCCAAGTTGTACCTCAACTGAACACTGACACTGATATTTAAGAATGAGACTAATGGTCACAAGCCATTTGCAGTCATAAATATTGAAGAAAACAATGAAGCAATGATTCCTTTATTACTCCAGAATTACCCCATAGAACAGCTCTCTAATAAGAAGCATGGCTTGCAGGAGCAGGGCACACCTTCATTATTTAAGCAAGCTTGCTCCCAAGAAGAAAGAGAAACAGTGGTATCTGCTGAGAGGCAGAAATTCTGCTTTCAAACTCAGCAATCAGCTGGACTCTTCACATTTTTAGATTTGTGGTTAGAATAATAGATATTCTTTTGTTTGTTTTTTATTTTGGAAGTGTCTACAAGGTGTTCAGGTTCTCACTAGTAGATCAGACTTGTAGTGATTCACTTGCTTACAGCCTCCCAAGGGTGGGGATTATAGGAGCAAGCCACCACATCCAGTCTCAGTTGCCCTCTCAGTGCGTACCAGGGTCAGAGACCAACTCAGCAGGCCCAGGGTTTGAACCCCAGGCCCTGCACCTGATTGTTTGTTTTAATCTGTGAGCTATTTGGCTGGCCCTAGAATAGTAGATTTTAAAGGGTCCCGTGTTTTACAGAATAGAGACCCTGTGTAGAAAAATATTCTGCTTCTCAATTGACCCATGAGACAATTCTTTGGAAGAAGCACATAGTTCTGTCCCAAAAATGAAGGAATAGATTGCTGTTTTTCACAACCCTGTTAATGCTTTCCTGAGTTTACCTTCTAATGTTAGCAACTGTTTCCTAGGACTATTGTGGAAATATGAAGATGTCTGCCTTCAGAACACTCCAAAATTTTTCAGAAGAATTGTTAATGATATTAAACTCTATGTCATTCTAAACCCATAGATGAAATTTCTGCTGTTATTTTTTACAGTGAATGGAGTTTAACTATTTAGCCATAGGTTCAGTTTTCCTTATCATTATGGCATGTCCCCAAAAATAAAATATATAAAACCAATCAAAATTAAGATTCTAGCAAAAT
>PVKA01038524.1:0-20159 GCA_004027165.1 Ctenomys sociabilis
ACAAGTGACACAGTTTTTCAATTAACAAAGTAATGAATTTCACAGTATTTGTTGTAATACATAGTCTTGTCTTCCAACCAGTTATTCATATTGCCAGGTATATGCATGTAAACTTGGAAGAAGAAAGAAAAGAAAAAGAAACAAATGTATAAGAAATCAAGAAGACAAAATGGAGAAGAAAGGGATGGCCAAATAGCTCAGCAGATTAATGCTCCTGCAAGTCGGCACGGGCACCAGGGGTTTGATCCTCAGCCCTGCCATGCCAGCCCTGCCCCTGGGGCATGCTGAAATGGTAATTGAGACTGGGCATGATGATTCGTGCCTGTAATCTCAGCTCATGCACGGCTGTAAACAGGTGGATCACTACAAGTCCGATCTAGTAGTGAGACCCTGAACACCCTGTAGACTCTTTACCTAAAATACAAAAAAAAAAAAAAAAAAAGCAATTGAAAAAAAGAAGATGTGGGGTTGGGGAAATGGCTCAGTGGAAGAAGTGCTTCCCTGCAAGATCAAAGTCCCGAGTTCAATCCCAGGTTCCACAAAAAAAAAATAATAATAATAATAATAACACCTGAAAAAAGGAGATGAAACAAATTAAAGCATGAACTACTTCTTATCAGAAATGCACAGTACAGTTGTCCAAAGCATTGTGCTTACATTTTTTTAAGTTTAGCTAGCTCAGCTGCCTTGAGTGCAGGTCTGTTAAGGCATGGGGAGCTGGGCATTGAGCAGCAGTCCCTTGTGCCTGAATGGGTTTGCAGGGACTTAAACAACCCGCGAGCCCCCATAACATACAATCCCGCCTTTGTGCTTACATATTATTATACTTTAATAAAAGTATTTTTTAAAATGTACAAGAAAAGAAATTAAGGATTTTTGAAAGCAAGTGTTAATAACCAATTATTTGTCCTACGTTGCATGATCATATTTGTTAATCTGAGCAACAGATTTGATCATAAAAATAGATAATAGAACAACTATTGTTACTTAGCTATTCTTTTGAAAATCTGTAACATATGTATTGATTGTTGTTACCCTGTTTCTGCCTTTGTTTCTGCTATTTTTTTGTTTTTGTCTTTACTCTTCAAATTAAAATTTTTGGGAATAATTTATACATAAAAAGATATATAAACTTTGTGTTGTCCCTCAAGTGAAAAGAAGCCAAATAGTATTCATCAAGTGAATAGAAAACTTACGGTTTATACGTACAATGAAATAGTATTCAAGAAATGATCATAATCAATATAATATTAAGTTACTGATATACACAACTATCTGGGTGAAGTTTTGTATAAATATATTCTATAAATGCCGCTAGGCCCTAAAAATTTTATTCATTTAAAGGTATAGAAAATGAAAACTACTCAACAGTGACTAAAACCCCAGTAACGCATGCTTGATGAAATAAGGCAGGGAGAGTGTGGAAAAGATTTAGAAAGGGGAGCTTATGGGGTTTGGGAGTGATTTGTGGTACAGTTATCAGAATTTCACCAATAATTTCCTGTTTATGCTTATGTATATAAAAAGTTATACAACTGTGCAACCTATAACACATGTTTTATTGTATGTTAATTATTTAATGATTGACTTAAAATAAAACTGAATATATTTGTGAGGTTGATTGTTGATGAACTGCAAAAATACCTATTTGTTCATTATTGGTTCATTAATGTTATTTTGACTTAACATTGATAATGCCAATGAACCACTCTACATAGGCTTGTATTTTTATATATTTATATTTCAGGGAAAAATAAGCTATAGGATTTTGCATTGGTTTGCTAGTTAAAATAAAACCAATAAGCTTTAGAAATAGTGTTGATTTTTAGAAAATATGATACCATGAACAAAAGAGCATCATATTATTTCTGTGAATGAGAATAATTTTCACTTTAATTCCACATTCTGTGTCAAATTTCTATTGAAAGTAATGCACATTAGCATTTTTAGTTCTAATCATTACAATTAAGATAGCCTAAGTACTGACATGATAATCCATGCGTTACTTCAGTGCCCTTGGGAAAAGATTGGGTGAGAATAATGACTCCATTCCAATTGCCCAACTTACAACTCAGAAAATAAAGAGTTTCCATATTTACCATTGAGAATCAGCCTCTTTGGCCCAGCATTAGCAATGATTTAATCTTTGCTCCACTCTGGTTAGCAATCAGCAGGTGAGCAAGCCATTTACCTTAGCAACAAGCTTTCTCCATTTTATTGCTTCTATTTCTTTAATTCAAATTAAAAGACCACACTGACCCTATGAATGAAACTAGACTTCGCTACTTATCCTCAGAAAGTCATAAAAATCAAATGTCACCCAAGATTACTGGTGCCTAAAAATGATAGTCTATATTTGGAAAGAAAGAGACAGATACACACAGACACACAAACATACACACACACATGGAGAGAGAGAGAGAGAGAGCAGAGGCAGAGGCAGAGAAAGAGAAAGAAAGAGAACAAGAAAGAGAAAGAGAACAAGAACAAGAACGAGAACGAGAAAGAGAAAGAGAAAGAGAAAGAAAGAGAAAGAGAAAGAGAAAGACAGACTTGGGGTATATTGGACTCGGGATAAAACAGGACTTCAGTCTCCTTTCGCTCAGCTTTCACTTAATCAGTGAAAAGTTCTCTTTGTTCAAAACTGGATTTCTTTTAGAACTTTTTCTTTAATGTTTTCATTAAAACAACCCTTAAATTGATTTGGGAGCATGGAGAAGAAAGCAAGACTCATTTAACATGGATTTACAATAGAGATATTTATATATCCTAGTAGTCCTTGATAAATAGTTTGTCTTTCTCAGAGGACAGGTAGATTTCAACAAGTACAAATCAGAAAAATACTGTAGTAGTGAAGGAAGTTTATTAATCAGATAAAAGAGTGTGTTCGTGTCAATGTAAATATGAACGTGCAATATAGCTGTGGTATTATGCTTTTAATTTTGGGGAAAAGATATCAAGGAGGGGAATACTTTGGTCAAACTGAAACTATAGTTTTAGATTCTTGAAGAATCTCAACACTAATTTCCACAGTGGTTGCAGGAGTCTATGTTCCCAACAACAGTGGAGAAAGCTTCTTTTTCCCCTAGAGCTCTGCTGGTATGTTTTTTTTTTTTTTTTTACAATACTTTTACCAAAGAAAATACTCAAATGTTAATAATGATAAACAGTAAAAGAAATAGTTACACACTATTGATAGAAGTGTAAGTCAGTACAGGAACTACCTTCCAGGGTATTGGTAGAAATGGCAAGATTTATCTCTTTATGTGGATATGAAATAGATTACTGTGTATACCTATACTTAGGGGGTTAGGAGCTAGCATGAATAATACTGGAATAAATATAGGAATGAATATATAAATGTTCTTTAAAATAATGACTTCAGTTCATGTATTTATGAGTACTGGATTATATGATAGTTTTAATTTTTAAATACTATTCAATATTGTTTTCACATAACAGATACAAAATTTCATTTCTTTCTAGAAATGTGCAGAAGTTCTATTTTCAGGCCTGGTGAGCTAGCTCAGTGGCCTAAAGCACCTGCTTAGGCAAGCTAAGGCAAATGTACAGGGATGCCATTTTGATACCCAGCACCACATGCCTTGCCAGCCCTGCCCTCCACATCTTTAACAAAACTACCATATTTTTTGTCTTTGATGGTACCTTCCTAAAATTTTTTAGGTGGGATCTTGTTTTGTTTTTCACTTGTGTTTTCCAATATTTAGGGATATTGAGCCTAGTTTCATATATCTCCTGGACATTCATTTTCCTTTTTGTGAAAATGTATTTCTCTTCAGATAATTTGCTGTTGTCAAGTTTGTAGTGTTTTGATTTACAACAGAGCTTCATGGGTTTTTTTTAAATATTTGGCATATTAGCCCTTTTTATTTTTTTATTTTTACTTTTATTGAAGAACAAATAGCAAGAGGCAGTTTCAAGACAAATTAACAGGACAGATTCAACAAATCAATACATTGCAAAATGTTTTCATAATGCTTCAGTGTCATACAAGATACATACATGATATACCTACAGGCATTATTATAGCAGATGTCTCTAATCAGTGAATGAAGAAAGTGCTGCTACACACCTATGTTATTTCTCTATAGCAGATTTATATCACAGATTCAACAATTAATACCCTCTACCTTGTTATCTATCCAATATCTGTCCATATTAGTACAAGCCAACATAATATCTTGTCCAACCACTATTAGTGCAAATCTTGCTTCTCATAGAATTGTGCAGAAGCACAGCATATTTATTCTAACTGTACTGTTTATACACACACATCATGATTCTTCCTTTGAATTCCCCCTTTTTTTGTCTAGACCTGTCAAAGATGAGCGTTCCATTGTCATTAAACCAATTTAGGTGCCTAAACTTGGCGACATAATCCAACACAGTCCAGCATTCCACAATAATCATGAGTTATCTGAAGAAGTTCTTGACCATAGATATTTACAGCTCAACTTATTATTATGGCCCCACATTATATACCTCATTTTTATACTTTTCTGCTGGATGGTTAAGACCAAGATAAAGAAAGTCCTATATACCAAATGGTGTAGTTTTTGTATCTGATGCGGTCAGTTAAGTCCCCTCAGGGTTTATCTTGTAATCCTGGATCTTACTGTGTAGATCCTTTGTCTGTGTCATCCATGTGGATGAGTCACGGGCAATGCTTGACCAGTTTGCTCTCTATGAGAGCCTGAGAGAAAGTTTTCTCTCCATGTGACTCTCCCCAGGCACACTATACATCATCAGTCTCTTTCCTCTGTGGCTTCATAATCTCCTTGATCAGAAAATTTGGAGCACAACTGAATTTCATGATGTTGCAGTACAGGTTCTCCTATGCCCTGAGTCTTTGCTGACCTTGAAAGGCTAGGGCTAAAATGCTGGCTGACCTTGTGGCTCTTCTGTTTCTTCAAGTTTGATCTGTGAACTTAGGATGTTAACCATCCAGAAGAAAAGCTGTTTAGTACCCTGCAGCATATGCTGTTCAGTTTGCCCTAACTGTCTGACTCAATTGTCTTTAATTGTTGTTGTACATTTCTATTTGTATTTCTACTTTTGACTTCTTATACTAGAGAAACTATATGATATTTGCACATGTGTGTCTGGTTTATTTCACTTATGAGTATATGTTCAAGTGGCATCCACTTCAATATAAATGCTTCAAGTTTATCATTCTTTACAGCTGAGTAATACTCCATTGTATAGAAATGCCACATCATTTTCAAGCATTCCTGATGTGATGGACATTTTGGTTGTTTCCAAGATTTTGCTATCACACATTGTGCTGCTATAAACATAGGTACACATATATCACTATGATATAATGATTTCAATTCATCTGGGAAAATTCCCAGTAGGAGTATAGTCAGCTTGAATGGGATTTCCAGTCCTACTCTTTTGCCTTTGATGAATGAATGATTTGTAAAGATCTTCTCTCACTCCATACACTCCTTTGTATTTTGTTGATCATTTTCTTTGCATGCATTCTTTTGGATGTTGTTGTAAATGTAATTTTTAAAATAAAGTATGGGTGACTTTAGATACATTTATTGTAAGCATGGTAGAGCCTTCAACACTTTGCAGTGATTCAGAAGAAACCACTGCATTGTAGGCATATGTGGTATTGGCCACAAATTTGCTAAAGCAGACTTTCGTGTATTCTAATGCTTAAAATATTTGTGTGTCAGCCTATAACCTTGAGTAATGGTTTGTCTTTATTTCCAGATGAAAAAGAAAGACTGAGGTTGTAGGGTTTAGTACTATGTGAGAGCCCTGTTTTTGTGAATATATATTATTATCAAAGTTTAATAAAAGATTACAAGGCCAGGGAGATGGATCAGTAGAATAAGCACTTCCCTGGGAAGTGCAGGGGTCTGAGTTTAATCCCCAATTCCACAAAAAAGTAAATAACTAAATAAAGATTACATAAACTAATGACATTATAAAGAATATCATAATTAATTCCTCAATGATAATTTTGATGAACATTTTATTAAACTTAAGGTTCAAGTTGGATGAAAGTTGTCATATAATAAAGTAATTGCATATACGGACTCTAAATTCAGGTGGACTGAGTTTAAATCCTCAATTCTAACAACTTCTTAACAATCTTCATGTACTTGACCTCTTTGATGCAGTATATGCATATATCTACGGTATAGAATAGTATCTACCTTATAAACTTTCTATGATGACTGTATGAGAATGAATAATAAGAACATATGTAAATGTGCATGTGTGCATACACATCATGTATGTATTACCCATTGCATTTTATGCAGAATTTAGAAACTAATGACATTTTCATTGCAACTGCTATTTCCCATGGGAGAAGTCCTAGATTTGCTGTTTCTGGCTCTGTATATCTTCATCCGTTATTGGGAGTATTTAAGTTGATAGTCCTTGTTATTTTATCAGTTGGTTATATTATTTACTAGACATAATTTGCCATAATTACATATTAGTTCGCACCAGTGTATATCAAATTTTGTGGGAAACAAAGTCTAGAATTTTGGGGTGTTCAAAACAGCAATGAGAAGTATAGTGTGAAAGATCATGTTGATACTGATGAATAAAATGTTATTGACACTGATGATGTCTGAAAGATAAATCAAGTGCTTTTCCATAATTTCCAGTTACTGTCTTATCTCCATTACCTCTGTCGTTGGGTTGTTTGTGTTCAATGTGATTATGTTTTGAAATGTTCTATAAACTATGACCTGTAATCAAATTCTAACTGGAAAAGATGAGTTGCTGGTTCACTAGTAAGTGTATTGTACAGTATGATTTGATTGCACAATAAAACATGATTACAGACCTAACTGCTACATTGTTGTCCTAAGTCCGTGGTCTACAGCTTTTGAACTGTAGTTTCTTCATTTTTAAATGACCTATTTGGGTCCTGGTGAGAATTAATGAGACAATATTTCTGAGTTTGATACTCTGATACTGGTAAATATAATTTTGTTCCTCAATATTCATTTTCAGTTTTTTTCACAGTATCTGAGTTACAGTAAGAGGCCACAAAATGCAAAGCAACTACATTATAGTCACAATGTATGTTGTTAAAATTTATCCACCCAATTAACAGGGTGTATTGATCCTCTAACCTTGAAAAGCAGTTTAATATTTTGTGTTTTATGTTATTCACCTGTAAATTGAAAAAGACTACAAATGATTCTTTGAGGTGAAAAGGCAACAATAAATGTAAGGCACTAGAAACAGAAATAGCTCAGAAAATTGTTTTTTAATGATGCTAACTTTCATTTCAGTTGGATACTCCTTTTACACTAGGAAACTGATGGCTCAATAAATAGTGAATATAATGTTGGGTAGTGTGTATCATTGAAGAAAATTATACTGAAGGATTTTCCCCAAAGAATCCCTAAAAACATTTATGTGTCTTCTCAGAATAATAATGAAAACCCAACAGCCATTCATACTAAAACTACTCATAAAACTGGAAATACAGTGGGACTAGTTCAACTTAAAAAAGAATATTAAAAACCAAAAAGAATACCTGTGAGTGACTTCATACTTATTGGTGAGGAAGTAGAAGATTTCTCATTAAGATCAGGAAAATGATAGGGGCTTTTTTCTTTCATTATGCTTTACCCATCATCGTGGACGTCCCAACCAGCAAAATTATAGGGGAAAATAAACAATCAGGAATACTGATTGGGAATGAAGACAAAAAACCAGCTTTGCTTTCATATGACAAAGGTAGTTGTGCACTCAGTGCAAAATAAATTAACAAGAAAATTTGAGTTGATAAGCAACAAACATGAGATTTCTTGATACACTATTAAATTGCTCTATATAGTAAAAATGGGCAGATTGAAGTGAAAAAGATTAACAAATAATTTACATACACTATTCCAGAAAATAAAATATGTTTAAATCTAAAAATATACATAGGTTGTATTTAAGAAAAATACATTAAATGCCAAAATATATTGAATCATTGCTTCAAATGTTTCCGATAGGTTTCAGCATCTAAGTTCTTTACTGTTATTACGTTTTAAAAATTATGAAATTTAGATCTATATTTTTCCTTTTTACTAAGAAGTTTACCATAGATTTCAGTCTACCTTTAAGTGGAAGTATTTTTAAAATTATTGATAACAACTTCTAGTTTATTTAACTTTCATCAAAGTGATAATTTTAATTTTAATTTTTTCCATTGCAATAGTTTCTTTATTTTTCAGCATATGGTCATTTTATTTTCAGTGTTAATATTTCATAACACATTAGTTAAAAGACTGCTTTTATTAGAGTACATTATACAATGGACAAAAGGCTTACATAACCAATTATGTTTTAGTATCTCTTTTTATCTCTAGTTTTATACAATTAATCAGTTTCATACTAAAATAATGTGTCATAAACTTCAGTAATCAGTGTTCCTATGTCATCTGAATATGGTAATGTTTCATAGATGTTACTCCTATGTTTTTTGATGAACAGTGGTTCATAACTGTTATGATATCATTATTAATTATGACAAAGTTTTAGCATTTATCTTATTGATTATGCTTAACATTTGGACTTAAATTGTGTTTAATATCAAAATAATTATCACTTTTCAAACTTTCCCCATTATCCTGGAATATATATGCCTATTCTTTACTTTTAAATATAAAAACTCATATTGGATGAAGTATGTCTTCTGCGTAATACATTTTGTTATTGCTTTGTGAAGAAAATTGAAGCTTTTTATCAGATAAGATAAAACCTTTCTTGTTTATTTATACAATTGATGTGCTTGATGTCAGATTTCAGTAAATATTTTAAAATTATTTTATTATTTTATTTTCATGTTTTTAATTTAATTAATTTTATTGAGAAACAAAGAAATGGTACAGTTTTAAAACCAACTAATAAATGGCTTAGTGAAATAAGCTCTTCCCTGTCAAGTGCAAGGGCCTGAGTTCAATCCCCCATTCCACCAAACAAAGAGCAAAAAAAAAAAAAAAAAGAAAAAAAAGAAAACGAAAGAAAGATTAATAGAATATTTTCAATAATTAATACATTGCACATTGTTGTTTTCTTAGTCGTTATTTATAGTAGGAGATGCAGACATGATATCCTGTCCAAATATTATTTGTACAAATCTTTCTTCTCATTGAATTAGCAGAAAGTAGCTGTATATCTATCCTATTTTGTAAATAGAGGCACAAAATGGTCCTTCATTTGTATCCCCTTTTTTTGTTTAGTTTTGTCAGAGATGGGTATTCCATTGTCATTTACATATTATGCATGTGTGGATTCAGCAAAATAATCCAATACAGTCCAGTCCATAACAATAGTGGATTATCCACAGGACTGCCAATGTCAGAAGTTGTTGACATGAGCCTTTCACAGCTCAGAATATTAATATGGATTTACTTTTTATACCTCATTTTACTACTCCAGGACCTGAAATAAAAAGCAGGGACAACTATTATGTTAATTATTGGCCTTCAAACAAAGAATGACCAAATGAGATAAAGAAGGTTACTATATATTGGTTAAGGAAAAAATTAAACAGTAGGAGATAATAGTCATGTATATATATATATATATGAACCAAATATGGGATTACTCAACTGTAGAAGTCAAATTTTAAAAGTCATAAAATATCTTATAACCAATATCACAATATTAACAGGGAACATTAACAGCTTGTTATCTCATAATAGGTCAAGCGGAGAAAAAAACAGCAAAAAAGGTAGCAAAAAAAGAAACAAGTTTTTGAATAAATGGACTTAGTTGACATATACAGAGTGTTCTACTGAAGCACAACTGAATACACATTTTTTTTCAGCTGCAGATGTGTCATTTTGTAAAACAGACCACATACTAGTCCATAAGTCACGCTTAAGTATATACAAGAGAACAGAAAATATCCTATGCGTATTATCTGACCACAGTGCAATGAAACTGGAAATGAATGAGAGAATAAACCAAAAGAGCCCCATAAATACATGGAAATTAAACAACACCCTCCTCAGCAACAAATGGGTCACAGATGAAATTAAACAAGAAATTAAACAATATCTCAAATTCAGCAAAAATTCAAGCACAAATTACTAGAATTTGTGGAATGCAATGAAAGTAGTTCTTAGAGGGAAATTTATAGCTGTGAATTCACTCATTAGGAAAACAGAGCGAGAACAAATAAATATCCTAATGCGGAACCTCATGTTTCTAGTAAAAGAGCAGCAAACCCAACCCAAAGCCGAAAGATGGGAGGGAATCACAAAGAACAGAGCAGAAATTAATGCAATTGAGACAACGAAAATAGTGCAAAGAATTATTCAATCAAAAAAACTGGTCCTTTGAAAAACTAAATAAAATTGATAAATGCCTAGCTAACCTCACCACTTAGTGAAAAGAAAAAAAACTCAAATTCAAGCAATAAGGATTGAGGAATTACTACAGATTCTGAGGAAATTCAGAAGATCACTAATAGGTACTTTGAAAATGTTTACTTTCAAAGAATTGAAGACACAGAAGAAATGGATAAATTCCTATAAGGTTATGAATCAACAAAACTGAATCAAAAGGATATAAAAGCTCTGAATTGGGCTTAGGGGCATAGCTCAGTAGAATAAGCACTTGCCTAGCAAGCTCAAGGGCCTGAGTTCAATTCCCAGCTCAACAAAAAAAGAAAGAAAAACTGCTTTTTTTTTTTTTTAAAAAAAAAGCTCTGAATAACTCATTATGAGCAAATGAAGTTGAAAAAATAAAATAAATTGCAGAAAAAGAAAAGCAAATATCCCGCGCATTCACAGCTAAATCATGTAAGAAATTTATAGAAGATTTACTGCCAATACTCCTCAAACTCTTCAATGAAATTGAAAAGGAAGAAATACCCCAAAAGTCATTCCTGAAGGACGTATAACACTGACACTAAAACCAGACAAAGATTCAAACACCAAAGAGAACTACAGGCCAGTCTCACTCATAAAAATAGATACAATAATCCACAATTAAATCCAAGGAGATATAACACAACAAATCATCAAGAAGATCATACACTGTGACCAAATAGGACTGATTCCAAGGATGCAAGGATGGTTCAACATCTTCAAATCTATAAACATGATATACAACATTATTAGAGCAAATAAAAAAACATGATCATCTCAATTGATGCAGAAAAGGCTTTTGACAAAGTCCAACACACATTCATGTTCAAGGCTTACAACAAATTGGAATAAATGGCCTCTACCTCAATCTGATAAAAACCACCTATGACTATCCAACAGCAACTGTAATTCTAAATGGAGAAAACCTGAAATCTTTTACTCTCAAATCATGTACAAGATATAGATGTCTTCTATCACCACTCCATTTCAGTATACCTCTGGAATCATTATCTAGAGGCATTAGACAACAGAGACAAATAAATGGAATAAGAATAGGTAAAAAAAAAGACGTTAAACTATCATTACTTGAAGATGGTATGATACTGTACTTGGAAAATACAAAAGAACTCCACCAATACGCTCCTAGAATTAATAAACAATCTCAAAAGCACAGCAGGTTTGAAGCTCAATGAAGAATATTCCTCTATGCACATATCAAACACACTGAGAGAGAAATTAGACAACCAATACCCTTCACAATTGCACGAAAAAATACCTAGGAATTAATACCAAGAAATAACTAGGAATTAATCTAACATAGGAAGTAAAAGATCTATGCAATGAAGATTACAGTACTCTGTAAAGAGAGACAGAAGAGGATTTGAGAAAGCAGAAAGATATTCTTTTCTCCTAGATAGGAAGAGTCAACATTGTGAAAATGGACATGCTCCAAAAATTATTGTGCAGACTTAATGCAATCCCTATCAAAATACCATAAATATACCTCACAGATCAAGACAAAAGTTTCTAAAATGTACCAAAAACCAGAAAAGATCTAGAATAGCAAAGGCAACATTGGATAACAAATACAATGCAAGAGGCATTACAATGTCTCACTTAAAATTATACTACAAGGCTACTGTGCCAAAATTAGCATGGTACTGGTAAAAATATGCAGGAGGATCAACGGAACAGATCAAAAGTTGCAGATACAACTAAAAACACACTGGGCTATCTTATGTTTGACGAAGAGGACAAAAAATTTGACTGGAAGTAAAATAAACTCTTTAACGAATGGTGATGGAAAAACTGGCTCTTCACATGTTAAAAATTAAGGGTAGACCTGGGTCTATCACCATGAACTAAAGTAAGTCAAAGTGTATTAATGATATACATATTGAAAGAAAAACAGTGAATCCCTTGGATGTGAAGTAGGTGGAAATTTTGAACACATACAGGTAGGCAGGCAGTTCAAGAATAATAAAGAAACTGCACAGAAAATATACCTCACAGAATAAACAAGTGGGATGTCCTCTTATTCAGAATTTTCCGAGCATCAAAAGAAATCACCAACAGAATAAAAGACAACTCACAAATTTGGAACAACATCTTGCTCAATAGTAGCGCAGACAAATATCTTCTATCTAGAATACATAAAGAATTTAAAAAAAAACTTAGTGACCCACAATTTAAAGACCCAATAAAGAACAGGCATCTGAGATGAATACATAATTCTCAGAGGGAGAAATATAAGAGGCAAATAAATACCATAAAAAATGCTCCACATCACTGACCATTTAAGAAATGAAAATTAAAACAAGGAGATACTGCCTCACCCAGAACGAATGTCTATCATGAACTAGGTAGAAATTCTGGAGAGTTTGAGTGGAAAAGGAACCTATTAAAGGGTAGAATTCTCACCCTGACTAACACTAAGTAAATTATGGACAGCAATGTGTAATACTGAAACTGCATAAAATACCTGTCATTTTGGTAGCTTAGATGTGTACTACTTCTAGTGTCATATTAATTATTGCTATATTCTATTTAAAGTAAATGTTTTTAAAAAGGTAATAAAAGTAAACGATAGAGCAAATCAAAATGTCATAGGATTGTCCTGTTACAATGTTGCATATGGTTTGATTTCTAAATTTCTGTGTAAAAAATGTGTAACTGCTTTTTAACATTCTACAGGGATATAAATTTTAGTATATCTTTGGTTGTTGGAAAATCAAAGTTTCATGTTATGTCTAAGGCAATTGATATTCAGACAGATAGTGATGTTAAGCTCAACTGCTTCTGTCACAGGGATTGAGCTTCTCTTCTGTATGGTTAACAACTAAAGTTTCCAGACAAAAAATTAGAGAAAAAGAAGGACTACAGCCAACACTTTGGCCATAGCCCTTCATGATCAGTGAAGACTCAGGCCATAAGAGAATCTCTCCTGTGACATCCTGTAACTAAATGATGTCACAAATTTTCTGATCAAGTAGATTATGGGGTCACAGAGGAAAGTGACTGATGATGTAGAGTGTGCCTAAGGAGAGTCCCATGGAGAGAAAACATTCTCTCAGGCTTTCACAGAGAGCAAATTAGTCAAGCAATGGCCATGACTCATCCAGATAGCTGACACTGACAAAAGATCTACAAGGTGTTCTACATGGTTTCAGGGTAAATCCTGTGGGGATTTGACTGATCTTGTCAGGGACCTTATAGTTTTGGATATGTAGGTCTTGCTTTAACTTGATCTTAAGCATCCAGCAGTAAATTGTAATGATGAGGTAGAAATATTAAAACTATATTAATATGCTGAGGTGTAAAAGGCTCTAGTCAACAACTTCGGACAATTGGCAGTTCTGATGATAACTCACTACTAATATGGAACTTTGGACTATACTGTGTTGTTTTGCTGAGTTAAGTACCTATAATTTTTGGACTGCCATCAAGAATGAAAATTGCCTTTAAAATATTCTCCAAATACACTTTGCCTAACAGCAATGGAACATCCTTCTCTGACAAAAATGGGGGGGGGTTATAAATAAAGGACTGTTTTGTGGTGAAAAAAAATACATATGTATACACAAGATAGGATATACAGCTACTTTCTATTAGTTCATTTAGGTGAAAGGTTTTGTATTAATATTGTTTAGACAAGATATCATGTCTGCATCTTGTCCTCTGAATAATTACTGTAAAGATAATAATATGCAATGTTTTAATTATTGTAACTGTCCTACTAACCTGTATTGAAACTGTTTCATTGCTACTTTATATTTTTTCTCATTAAAGTGAACATAAACAAAATTTAAGAAAAAATATAAAGTGAAATGTAATTTTATCATTTTTACTTTGGCATAAAATACAGAGTGTGTTTACTTTGAAAATTTATTTTTGGGACTGGAGAGATAGCTCTCTGGTCTAAAATGTAGGCAAAGTTAGGCAGCCTCAGGGTTCACGATTCAATTTCTGGCACCACATGCCACCCCAGTCAACTCCACCCACGAGGCCAGGATGATCTGGCCACAAAAAAAAAAAAAAAAAAAAAACCCAGAAAATTTATTTTCATTAGTACATGTTTGCAGTATATAATGATTAAATTCATTGTTGGCAGTTGTGAGATGTATATAAAACATTTTATTTCCTTTTAGGTTCTTTTCCCTTTTCCTTTTTCCCTTCCCTCTCCATCTCTTGGTCTCCTATTTTCAAAATATCTATCTCTTAATGGTTTATTATACATCATTTATGTTACTCCTTTGTTTACATTTTATGTTTCATGTATAATACAATGTAATACTTAAGCTTATGTATCTGATTTATTTTATTTAGCATTATGATCTCAAGGTGCATCCATGTTGCTCCATTGATGTAAATTTATCCTTATTAATACAGTAGTACTGAATTTTGTATAAATGCCACATTTGCTTTAGCCATTCACCTTAATTTACAAGTAGTTTGCTTATATGTAGCACTATAACATGAAACTTGTGGACTTGTGTAATACTGACTTTAGGACTTCAATTTGTCAGATACTGTCTTTCCTTTTGCCTGTAGTTTTCTCCATTATCATTTTCAACACTATCTTGTAGTTGTAGGGTTTCTTCTTGTTCTTGCATGTGAGGAACTGGTATTCCACGGTCTTGGTAATTGAATGACAGCTTGAATGAAAATAGGATTCTTGGTTGACATTTTCAGTTCTTAGACACCTCTAAAGACATTTTTACATATTTGACTTAGTTTTTTTTAATATTTTAGGAAGGCCTGATATTTAATTTGTTTGTTGAAAATATTGGACTTTTTTGGTACTTGTTCAGTTACTTGAATTTTTAATCTGATATTTTTGAACTAATTTGGAGCATGTATAGATACTGTTTATTTGGAGACATTTACTGTTATACGCTTTTCTTGCTTTCTTTCTGTC
The DNA here is from genome assembly GCA_004027165.1 of Ctenomys sociabilis. Lineage (NCBI taxonomy): Eukaryota > Metazoa > Chordata > Mammalia > Rodentia > Ctenomyidae > Ctenomys > Ctenomys sociabilis. The sequence goes on from PVKA01038524.1 coordinate 15,292, forward strand.
ATACTAGTTACATGCCCAAATAATTCAAGATTATTTGACGGGTCATGGTGGCTTCTTATTTATTTTCAATTATGAAGTTTACTCTTCTGAAATTGTATGTGGTCAACAAATTCTTTTTTATGAAACTTGAATTTTATTGAGTTCACTTTGCTCTTTTTTGGTGAGTTTTCTATCCAGTTCCCTTCATTTCCATTTTAACTAAGTTGACTTAATAACATTTACATTTCCTCTCCGATAGCTTATTGTAGTAAATTTTGAGTCCTTGTAATTATACACAACAGTTTTAAGTTGCATGGATCCTATTTCCTTCATCTCATGAATCTTCATTTTGCTTTCTGTAAATTGTCTTTTTCTTTGCTCTTGTGTTAGATGTATTTATTTTTTTACTCTATTCTGTTTCTTCAAACCTCAAGTAAAAGTTTTGTCAGATAATCATTGAATTTATAAATGTGTGATGTATCATCTTTCTGGGAAGCACACTATTATTTTTTTCTTGCACTGTAGTAAGCTTCACTGTAGTTGCTTAAATGTTGTGTACTATGTATAAGCTATTATTCCACACAATCCTAGCCACTAAAAATTTAATTAAGTGAGAGTATATTTTGTTCCATATTTTTTTCTTCATGGAAAACAGGGTCCATGTCAAAAGGGGTCTGAACAATGGAAATACATGCTAAATCCAAGGATAAAGAGAAGAGAGGAAGCTGAAAAAATTGTGCCCTACACGAACATGTCCACAGGGACCCATCTACAATTAGACCCTACTTCCTAACATCACTTTTTAGCTACCAAACTGTGGGGACTCTAGGGCCCCTGTGATTCAATCCTCTTCCACAAACATGAGAATTCTAGCTCACTACATGGTGGGATATACGTTCAATGTGAACTTGATCATGCCATTTATACATTGGTTTCTTTGCAATCTCTCATTCATGAAGCTCAGCAAATAGACACACACTTGGGTGAAGTTTATATGCAGATTTTGGAACTTTCCATTCTGTAACTCACTTCCTTATGAGCTCCCTACTTATTTTGGAAACTCAGGTCTCTTTCTTCCCTTTGGAAAAACTAATGAGCACAGTTTTCTGTTTACATATGATACTGGGTCATGATATGAATTAAAACTAAGCAACATATTAATATGACTCATATTCCCTAGTGAGTTGAGTTCTGCCATTCCAAAGGTGAAAATTTTTCTATTTTCCCTTCTCTTTTTCAATTGCAAAAGTCTTTTGGGCTGGGTAAAATGTGCCCTCCACTATATTCATGTTCTAATGACTGAACTCTCTATAATGCCAAAGGAAAAAAAAAATTAAGGCTATATTTGGAATTAAAGTTCTTAATCAGCTGACCCACATGACCCTGTGTAAGTACAATAGCATAGTTTGGAAGAGAATGGCAAAGGAGTCAAAACCATAAGGATGGATCTCAAAATGTAGTTGACGAAGCATTACTGAGTTTGAATATAGTAGTGGCAAAGAGCGATATTGTGTGGGTGCACTACAAGGTGGGAAGGCATAAGGAAAGAGATATCTTCTCAGAAGCTCTAGAAAGAATCATAGCCCTTTTAACACCTTAATTTTTAGCCCTCAGAGATCTATTTTAGTACACTGACAAGTAGAAAAACAAGACAGTACATCTTAACATTTTAATCCATATTTCTAAAGTTTATAATTCTTAACTTTCAAAGGAGTAGTTTCATATAATGTCTTCCGACAGAATAGAGATCTTGAGCTGTAAATCTGCCATTTAAAATAGTATTTGCAATCATATAATATAGACATTAGTGGTGAGTATTTACCTTCAAATTGTGTTATTCCTTTTATTGTTTAATTAACAAGTTGAAATTGATAGTTATATTATTCTGAAAATACCTGCAAGATTTGGAATTCCAACATAGTTTAACTTTATCAGATCTCACTTCCTAAAAATGTGAAAATGAATCCTTCTAATTATGACTTGTAAAAACAAATGAAACATTGAAGTGTATTTTTTCAAAAGTATTACATAAATGAAAAAGCATGATTGATATGTTGAGCATATTGTCCCTTGAGTTAGATGAAGAAGAGATAAATATTCTATGTGGAAGAACACATATGGTTTAATAGAATTGAGTTATTTTTATTAGAAATAGATATATTCTCCATTCCATTTGAAATTCCAAGTAATGGTAAAAAGATGTCTAGGCAGTGAAGAGCAAAATGTATCAATCCTAAAATATCTTTGTGTCTTAACCAAGGAACTTTACTATCTTAGCTGAGGTTCTCTAGTGAAACAGAATCAAACATTATAAATATCCATGTCTTCCAGCAACAAATCTACCTTAGCCTCATCCTTATTTGTGCTCTGGAAGCAGCCCATGCAAAGTAGAGCCTTGGCACAAATTTATGGATGAGTTTCAAAATGCAGCAACTAAAGCTCTTGGACAACTCTGTTCCCTGGAATAAGAGGTCTGTGCAATCATTTCTACTGACTACCATTACATATCCATTCATCTATATAGATCTACTACCCACATGTTTTGGGGAAAGCTCTTGTACAGCTCTTTTGGACATTTCTTTCTGAATTTAAAGGACAGTAAATTTGACGAGTGAGATAAGCTAACACATCCATTATTAACACTGAGGTTGGATGGTTGGGTCACATCTGTCCATTATAAATAGAATTGTTTGCAGCACTCTCCCCAGTAACTCTTGGGAACTGACCCATTAGTGTAAATCAAACCTTCATTCTTGTGTAACATTGTGTGTGATAGCAGACACACACATCAAGAATACCATTAGCTCTTAGATAACGAGGCTGAGGCTTTTGAAGCAGAAAAGGCAAGCTCATGCCTGGATGCATATCTGCCCCTGGTAGTATCAATTAATAGCCCTTCTACAATGAGAACAGGATTGGTGGATTAATTGTGCATATGATATGAGAACCACCTTAATATTTCTTACTCCATATACCAAGAAAATAATATAATAATCGTTCAAAATGTCTAGAATTCTAAATAGATTTTATAATGTATTTACTATTTTATTAAATGACTAAAGGGGCTTTGCTACATCATAATTTAGACAAAATTTCCTTTATTACCTGATCTACATACACCTTGGTCCCACAAAGGCACTAATGAAGGTTTGGATTATGGGCTATTTTGATTTTACCAGTCTTATGAATAAGTGACTGTAGAATTTTTTGATGAAATGCTAGGTAATTTTCATGGCATATACCAGTCCAAAGAATTCGACTTTTGACTAAGGCAATCCCTTTCCTTTCTGTTTTTTAATTCTTCTGTTCTTTTGGTTTTGGATATTAAGCAGAAGTTTTGGTGTGAATCCTCAATTTTGCCCCTGGCTAAAGCATGTTCTATAAGTCTCTATAGATCCCTACAGAAAAAGCCTTTATTATGTTGTTCTTCAAATACTATTGATAGTGTTTGTAAATACAGATCCTTTAACATATGGCATGGAGATACTGTTCCCTGGCTTCTATGAGCATTATGCACAGTTCCACTAGTATAGTGGTTTACTGACTGCATGTCTAAATAATAATTCTAGGAGAAAAGCAGAAACACGTTGAAGTTAGTGATGTGTCCCCAGCACCAGTGCAGTCCTGAAGGTGTTGGTGAATAAAATTATTGTGTTGTAAGTCTCTACACTTTAATATGTTCAATGTAGGATTCCCACATACTTAAACCTACTTATCTTTCCTAGTATCATCTGCCAGAGAAACTTGTGCATGCTTTCTTTGAGGAACAGTGACCATATTTTTCCCAAGACTTCCAGGAGCTCTATTAGCTGCAAGTTTGCCTCATTATCTGGGTTGCTAGGTAGGAAGTTGAATCTTATACCCCAATCAAATTGAAACAAAAATTATTCTAGTTTTTCTAGGTCTACACCTGATCAAATGACAGTGTTCAAATACAATTCCTAAAATGTTTCCCTTGGTGCCACTTCAATATTCCAGAACAGTTTTGTAATTCGTTAGGTACATAGTCTCTTAAACTTCCTCTGAATATCTTGAGGAATGGTTGAAAAAGATGTGGTATTTCTATATAATGGAGTATTACTCAGCTATTAAGAATGATAAGTTTGAAGCATTTATACTGAAGTGGATGCCACTTGAACATATACTCATAAGTGAAATAAACCAGACACACATGTGTAAATATCGTATAGTCTCCCTAGTATAACAAGCGAAAACCAGAAATACAAAAGGAAAGGTACAACAAGTAAAATCAATTGAGTCAGATAAGGCAAAGTGAATGGCATAAGCTGCAGGATACTAATCAGCTTTTCTTCTGGATGGTTAACAACCTAAGATCACAAGTCAGAGTTGGAGAAATAGAAGAGCCACAAGGCCCGCCAACATTTTGGACCTAGCCTTTCAAGGTCAGCGAAGAATCAGGACATAGGAGAACCTGTACTGCAATATCATGAGACTCAGGTGAGCTCCAAATTTTCTGAGCAAGGAGATTGTGGAGCCACAGAGGAAAGAGACTGAAGTTCTATACTGTGCCTGGGGAGAGTCACATGAAGAGAAAACTTTCTCTCAGGATCTCACAGAGAGCAATCTGGTCAAGCATTGGCCGTGACTCATCCACATGGATGACACAGACAAAGGAACTACAGAATAATGTACAGGACTACAAGATAAACCCTGAGAAGACTTCAATGACCACATAGGAAATATAAAGTTCGTGTGTTGATATATAAGTTTTGATCTACCTAGGTCTTAACCATCCAGCAGAAAAGTATAAAAGTATGAAAATGAAGTATACATCGTGAGCCCTTAATATTAAGCTGAGCTGTAAATGGATATGGTCGACAATTTCTTTGAATAACTCCCTATGGTTGCAGAATGCTGGACTGTGTTGG
>PVKA01038525.1:0-20172 GCA_004027165.1 Ctenomys sociabilis
GACACACAGGTTGGCCTAGGTAGAGCAAGGTCATTTGCTCTGGTACAGCACCTCTAACTGCCTTGTCACCCCAAGCACATACACAATAACCTGGGGCGATGATGCTAGCTGACCTGTCTTGCTGAGGGGGATTCACAGGATGATGACCCTGACTGCCTTCACCTTGGAGGCAAAGCCCCCTTTGCTGGTTGTCTCTGAGATATGGACCTCTACCTCCCAGGGATTGCCTTTGGGATCTGTCCACAGACCACGCTGCTGTCCCATGTCCACCAAGATCTGGGCTTTGGCATCATGCAGATGGCATCTGCCTCTCCAGACCTGACAGGATGTCATCCCATAGGCCATCATGACACCATGTTGTGAGTGGACCAGCAACTGACCTAGTATGGTCTACAGTTCTTCCTGGGCTGTTCAATTTGGGGGCTACACCTGGAACTTTGAATGCAAGCCACTGCCAGTACTGCAAAAGACAAAGCCTCAGGCTCCTCCATGGACCTCCTTCATGACTTCCTCAATATGTGCCAGGAAAGCAATACAATACCCAATGTTGGACCAAAGCACAGGTAAAATACCACAAGTTACACCCCACTTGGGAATCCTTCAATTACCCGCCTTCACCAAGTGTGACTTTCACACCATAATTTTCCAGCATGCACTCTGCATTCAGTGCTGGTTGCCCCGAGGAAACAGTCCAAGTCTGTGTGTTATTGCAGAGAGACCCTCCCAGGCTCCAGATCCCATACATGTGAGGAGGCCCAGCATGCTGGCATGTCTGTCCACCTCCATAATCCCCTGACCCTATGTGATAACTTACCTTTCACTGGGGCTTGTGTAAAAGGTACTAGATAACTAGAGACTGCCACTTTGCCTGTGTCACTGGTGCCCCTCAACAGAATATGCAATTACAAGTTTCTGTGGCTGTACCCAGAATTGCCTTCTGGTAGGCTCTGGACAAAATGGACAGGCAAACACATACTGCCTGTCCATTTCAGTCTAAATGGCTGCCAAACTCAGCTCTGCGGTGTTTGGCCTAGAGAGGCACCTTCTGCTAGTGTGCTGGGCATTTTTGTAAAAGGAAGTCCCTACTGTCATGGCTGATCTTTCTGTTATGCCTTGTGCAATGGACAACCCCCATTGTTATTACCTGTCATTAACCCCAGGCCTCCTTATTCATAGAAATGATATCCACAGGATCCAGCTACACTTGGCTCTACTGGAGTGCCACAAATTTACAAGGAAAAATGCAGATACCCTGTGGGTGGAACTAATTCACCAAGAACTCCAGAAATGCCTCTATCCTGGGGCAATGGAAGCAGAAGGAAGATGCTTGGCTTCCTCCAAATAAGCAAAGCCATAGTCTTTCTTTGTAGAGTGACCGTGGGGCCAAAGAGAGCTGGGCAGCCTGAACCATGCAGCCTATTACCCCTGTTTGAACATTCCCATGTCTATATGGGAAGACTGATGTGTCCTGTGGACCCAACTGTGTGCACTCCTAGCAAGGAAGTATGTGGGGTTTGTACTAGATGGATAGCAGAGCAATAAATAGGAAAATAAGCCAGTCATTATAGAGCTGTGGATTTTCTTGACTCCTGGATAATAACCACATACTGTTGGCTAAGCCAAGGATTGGACCAAATAAGGGCTGGAAAATATAAGGCTGAGACATTTGGGACAAAGAGATATGGTAGGGGGAGCTGCCCTACTAACCACTACACTGCCCTTCCTGGTGTACCATTCCTCTACATAGATGGAACAAGACACAGAGCAGGAACAATGCAGTGCCAAAGAATTAAGGGCCAGCCAAATAGCTCAGCAGATTAAATCACCTGGAAGCAGGTGCAAGGGCCTGGGGTTCGATCTCTTGGCCTGCTGTGCTGGCCCCGCCCCCAGGGCACGCTGAGAGGGCAATTGAGACTGGGTGTGGAAGTGTGAGCCTGTAATCTCAGCTCTTGGGAGGCTTTAAACAGGAGGGTACTATGAGTCTGATCTACTAATGAGACCCTGAACACCCTGTAGACCCTTCTCTAAAATAAAAAAAGCCTTGGTACAAAGAAGAACTAAGCAAATCATCCAAACAGGGAAACTTCTGAGGATGAGAGAGTCATTAGACCTTTGGGACAAGCCACTTTACCCTTTCTGTTAGTGGGCATATGAGAGATCAAGACATTTGTGTATTATGGGGCTGCATTAAAAATGGGTTGTTACTGGAGGAGTGGACCCAGAAGAGAGACATTTATCTTTTTTTTTTTTTTTTTTGGTGGAACCAGGGATTGAACTCAGGCCCTTGCGCTTGCCAGGGAGGTGCTTATTTCACTGAGTCATCTCCCCAGTCCCCAGAAGAGAGACATTTAAGCAAAGTCATTAGAAGACTGTGCCAGGTGCCAGACATCTAGACACTGGAGTACTACATGGGAAGAAAACAGAGTGGAAAAGGACTACCTTAGAAATGACAAATCATGTTTGCCTGGGTCTGCCCCTGCAGCCACAGGGGTATTAAACGTGCCTTAATTGTGGTAGATTGTCATGCAGGCATGTGCGAGCTTACTCTCTGCCAGTGTTACCAAAGATTCCCATGGCAACCCTTATGGCCTTTGTATGTACCATAAGGGATCATCAGACCCAGTCACCCACTTTACCACAAGCAGCTATAGAAATAGGCACTGTAGAAGCTATGTGCTCAAGTTTCCCCTTTCCTTGTTATCTTCCAGCAGTAGGTGTCATAGAGTAAACAGATTTTCTTTATTTCTTTTTTTTTTGGTGGAACCAGGGATTGAACTCAGGCACTTGAACTTGCCAGGCAAGTGCTTATTCTACTGAGCCATCTCCCTGGTCCCCTCACAGATTTTTAAAACAGGGACTACCAAGAAATTTGTAGGGCAATTGTATCCCAAGTGGAAAAACAAAACTTTTCATGATCCTGACCACAGTAATTTGCACTCCTATGACATGAGTAATCCATGCTGAAATTATTAACAAATGAAGAGATGGATAGAGATGATGCAACCTCTGCTGGTTTACACATCCATATCAGGCACATGCAATTAGCAGTTTTCATGCATATTGGAGCCCTGACGTTTCCATCTATGGGAAAGAACATCCACCTGTGATTTACACTGTTCCCTCCTCCATCACAGAGGATCTAGAGCCTAGCCACTTTCCCTAAAATTTGGTTCAGACCTGACATGGCCCATCAACCCTGAGACTGTTCTCTTCCTGCATCTGTATGTCATTCCACATAGGCTAAGCAAGCCACGTACTTGCATTGTCAGAGAGGCAACCTCCCTGGCACACACATGGACTGTGCTGCACCAAAGGCTGGGTGGAACAAAGCAAGACTTGCTCCCAATACTCAGGAGGTAGTGCTATCACTCCTGGACTAAGTGATACCACTTGGGTGATACCCTAGGAATATTTAGGTCTCCTGTTGCCTAGTGCAGACCACCTGTGACTTTAATTTTTCCTCTATGGTTGTGTTCCTTCCCTTGCTGGTGGCAATTGCAACATCCATTGTTGGTCACACAGGCCTGCTGACCCACATCCTACTGCTGATAGGGTCTCTTTGGGAATACCATTCCCATACACAGTGTGGGAACACACTGAGGGACAATGAGAACCGTGCTGTTGGTCATGTCTACTAATGTGGCCACAGGCCACACAAAGCCCTGTACTCCTCCTGTCTCTGCTTGAGCCAGCACTCATCCCAGCTCATCCTGACTCTAAGTTATAGTCCATGATTCACAGATGCCTTCCAAGTGTAACCACAAATCAGACAAAACTATTTACCAGTGCCATCAAACTGAGCAATGGGACATCCTAGGCAGAAAAATATAAGACATGCCCAAAGATAGTATTCTCCCAACATTACAGCCATGATTCTGTGGCTGAAGCAATCATCTTTAAACCCCTATAAGCCTAAACTCATGGTAACAAGTCCCATGGGATTAGAGGTCATGCTGTAGCTCCTGGGAATACCTACAGTGGTGATAAATGTGAATGCTGCCAACCATGTACACACATGTGGTGACTGATTTTTTCTTATTTATTGCAGTGCTTCTTGCCAGTACAAACCTCATTTAGTGAGGCAAAAATAAATTGTACTAATGAAATGGTCAGGGGCTTCATTTCATGTCTTTCTTTGTAGTTCCTCAATATATACAAAGAAAGCAATGCAAAGTCATATTCAACGAAGGCATATCTAAAATACCCAAGCTTACAACCTCCTGGGAATTTTTTCCAAATGCATGCTTACCATATTCATATTGTATTAGCCACTTTCATGTCACTAAGACAAAATATCCAACACCTGCAACTTAAAGGAGATCTTTATTTTAGCTCATGGTTTTAGAGGGTATCTTAGTTATTTTCTTCTTGCTGGGAAAAAATACCCAGCACCGTGAAGTTAAAGGATGAAAGGCTTATTTTGGCTCTCAGGACTTTCAGTCCACAGTTGGCTAGGTGCAGGGCAGGGTGGCATGGCAGAAGGGCATCACAGAAGAGAAAATGTCCATGGCAGAGCAGGCAGGAGATATTGAAGCAATGAAGCAAGCCTCCCTCTCCCATTATCCATTCAAAACACAAGCCTTTTGGGTGGTGCCACCCAAATTCAGGGTGGGTCTTCACATGACCTACCCCCAACTATGCTAAACCAACCAGTGGGCTAATTTAGTACCACACACCCTTAATCCCAGTATCACACACCTTAGATTTAGCCAATTTAAAAAGTCCCACCTATGAGTGCATGAGGCTTTAGGGGGACATCTAGATATAAATGATAACAGAGGGTTTAGTTTATGTATAATTGGTTGTTTCTGGGGCAGAAAGAGTGTGATGTAGGGCTTGGTGGAAGCCAGCTGCTCAGCCCATTGCAGCCAAGAAGCAAAGACCAAAGGGAGGAGCCAGAGACGAGAATACACCTTTCTAGGTCACCCCCCCCCCCAGTGATTTACATCCTCTCACAAGTCCCAGCTCTGAAAGCATGACACTTTTTGGGGACCTTGTAGATCTAAGTCATTACACATTATCAGAAGCATCTTTTACATCACACTCCCTGAAAACCAGCTCTACAACACTGGCTACACCCTGGTAGGAAATGTTTTGGGTGCTACTGCAAAACCAACTTTAAACAGTGTTTGATCTCATGGAGAAACCCAACCACTCTCTGCTTGGGAGTTTATGCACTCAAGTAGACAACTATTTCCTCATGTGACCTCCTGTGGGTCCAGTCTTGAGCCTACTCAAGGTATACAAATGGCTGCCCTAGATCAGAAGCAATGGAACAGCTGAGCCTCATGGAAACACAGCAATGACCTGATCAACAGCAGCAGAAATACCTCAGACATGATACAACTGAAAGTTATTTTTTAAATAACTTGGACATCCCTGTGAGGATCTTATGTCAGCAGCGCTTACTAGAGAAACAGATTTAATAAAAGATATACAAATATATAAGAATTCACAAGATTGGTTTACAGTGGCTCCCGGGTCATGTGTGGAAGAGTATCAAAGATCAGTCTGGGTTCTGGGGACCCAAAGGGTCTAGTCAAAAGCCTGGAGTCACTATAGTGTCCCATGAAAGTCCATCTCAGGAGGCCAAATATCCTGTGCTGGAAGAATCAGCAAGATTGGCTTGCAGTGGCCACAGTGTCAGGTGTGGAAGGGTGCAAAAGGGCTGTCCATGCTCTGGGGACCTGAAGGATCCAGTCTAATGCCTGGAGCCCAGTGGAGTGTCCTGTGAGCCCATATCAGAAGGCTGAAGGGTCTGTCCTGAAAACCAGATGATGTGCAAAGAGAAGCTGAAGATTGGAGCTTCTCCAAAGAAACAGAAGCGAGCCTTCCTCCTTCATTTCCCTAGTCCACTATTCTGGTGACAATCTTCTCTGGGGTGGGTATTCCACACCGAGAACTCTGCTGAGCCAATTCAGTTGGGTGTTTCTTACTTCACTTGACACACTCAGTTAACTATTACAGGATCCCATATTTGAGTATCCTGTAGTTCACGATCTATGTCATGTGCTAAATTAACAACTTTTTCTTTGCTGACAGAACTTACAAAGATGCCCCTATGTTTATAGATGAATGTCAATGCTATTGGCAACTGTCAGGAAACTGAAATATCAGTACACAGCTATGAGAAGAAGGAAGAATATACAATAGTCCAACAAATCTAATACAGCTTTAAACACAGCTTCCTGCAGATGACAACCTTAGCTACTCACTGAGCTGACATATGTCTGGAGCTGGAAATTTGAATCTTTGAGCTCCTTATTTTCCTTTACTGGTTTGTCCAGAAATGCTAAGAGCAGCCAGCCAGCATCATTATGTTTCCCACTCTGCCAAACATTCAAAAATTTTAGTAAGCATAGCATAGTATCTCTCCCTTTGTCCAAGTCCTCTATACACTTCATTTATCAAGATGAGACTATCTTGTAATTACTGACATCCAACAACTAAGTATATGCAGAGGCTAATGTAGTGATGGAGAACCTATGGGATACATGTGGCAGTGAGCTGTTTGTATCACTGAAAGCTCTAAATAGTTCCCCATCACTGGGCTAACACAAAAGTGTGGCCCATTGGTGGGCTGAGCCTCTAATCAACCGTGCTGATCCAAATGCGGGGGCTGGGGAGATGGCTCAGTAGAATAAGCACTTCCCTAGCAAGTGCAAGGGGCTGAGTTCAATCCTTGGTTCTGAAGAAAAGTGAAAAACACAACCTAAATGTAAGGTGCAATATACATGACTGCCTGGACGACAACCTTCTAACTTTCTTGTTCGTACCACCTGGAATTACACTAAACCATTCCAGCTTACTTCTTCCGACCTTAGAGAGCAGGCACACAGAGGGGCCCGGTGAGACTATAAGTGCTTCCTCCAGTGCTAGTGTCACTCATCCAGTTTTGGACTGCATTATTTCCTGTCCTTCAATTTAGCTAAAAATTCCAGTAGACTGTTACTTAGCAACAGATCCCTGCCTCTCAAGGACTAGTCCCTAAAACCATGCTAACCACAATCTCCCCCACCATAAATGAGCTTTTCAATGGCCCCTCCCACACTAACCACTCACTAATTTGGAGGGGGATATATGGGAATAGTGTATAGGCCAGATGTCATATAACAATGAAAAGAAACATTATCATGACCACACAAATTAAACAATGCAAGGACAGGGATTTGTGAGCATCTTACTGTACTTTTGGAGACATGATATTCAACCACTGTGACCACTGTGTAGCTCTCAATTACTTGTAGGCCATGTATGGGCAGTACTGTGTGCCTGCCAACACATCTTGGTGGATGAGGGTAGATAACAGTCACTGACTTTTAAAGATAGCCAGGGACATGCATGATAGAGGCTATAGTGTCACTGTACTGACTGACCAACCAAACAAATAAGAATCTCTCTTTCTGATCCATTCTTTGGCCTTTTCCCACTAACTTGGCAGATAGGTTACATTGGCACTGTGAAATCTTAGTTCATGCCTTTATAGTATTCTTTTTAACGTTTTTTTTTGGGGATTGAACTCAGTCTTTTAGGTCTGCTAAGCTGTGCTGTACAAGTTAGTTCTATACACAGCCTGGATTCCAGGTCTTGAGAGTTAGTGTTGGTTCCAAACTCAGGCATTAAAAACCGTTGGACAATGTAGGGTTTACATAGAGCTGAAGCTACAGATGGATGCCCCTATATAGTGACCCCATGTTGTTTGGCTCCTCATAGCACACCAAGGCTGTTAGTTCCAAAGTTACCAGTACCAAGCACAAATGGCACATGTAACACAAAAGACATTTTAAGTATGGCCCAAGTAATTCAAGTTTTTAGCCAATTAGAGCTGTCTTGCCTTGTATATACCCCAAGAAAACTACATGTAATATTTATTAGCCACAGGTCAGATAGACTGGTTCATATGCCACCCTAAATCAACACTGCTCTTTGGAGCTCTTTGACACAGACTGTCTGCCCTGCTGTTAAGAATACATTCCACTGTGAAATATCCTCTCTTCTCCCCCTATTCTGGAACTTTTTTCATGCTCTCTCACTTATTTAGAGTTCCTCTTCCTTGCGTGGGTGAATTGTGTGATGTACAAATTTTATACTTATAAAGGACCAACATTTTTTTCTGATTTTCAAAATTGCAGTATGGTGGTACAAGTGGATGATATAGCTCTAAAGAGATTCATACTATATGAATGGATAAAGAAAATGTGCTACACACACACACACACACACACACACACACACACAGACGGCGGGGGGGGGGAGAGAGAGAGAGAAAGAGAGTAGAATATTACTCAATGAAAAAGAGGGGTAAATTTGAATCATTTGTGGAAAAACGGATGCATTAAAAGGTAGGAAAAGTCTGCTTCTGTTATTCTAAATGGCCCCAGCCTCATCCCCTCTATTCCTTCCCTTTCATCTCCCTCTGCATGGCACGTGGTCAAAAAGTGCACTCCACAACAATAAAGAACTGGCTGTCACCCCCCTCCCTCGCCCTGTGGCCTCGGGCATGTTCCTGAACACCTATGAAACAAGGTTTGCAGGAGCTCAAAGGGCAGGGTGGGCGGGGTGGCGAAGGGTGGAGAGGCCGCAGGGGGTTCAGCGAGGGACTGCCACAAGAGGGCGCGCCGGCACCCAAGGCCAGAGTGGGCGGCTGCAGCCCCCGCGGACTGAAACTGCGACCTGTTTGGCAACTGGTTGCCACATCTCTTCTGCCTCAGACAAGAGAGCAGACACGGAGCGCAGGGGGGAGGGGGGACGTAAAGAAAGAACTTGGAGGCCGAGACGAAGCTAGCAAGAAACCATCCTGCCCTCTTTTAAGGATTTACTGCAGCACTCTGCTCTTTCCTCAGTTCCCTCTTGGTTTCGGGTATCTGTTCCTCTCCTGCGTTTCTTTTTCAGCTGTTAACAACAGGCAGCACTTGCAATGTGGATGGACTGTGTCGGCCCCTAAACTCAGCACTGTGGCCCTGAGAGAGCTGCCCCTGCTCTGACTGAGCCCTGGGGGTCAGAAGCTTGGGTAACTCTGAGATTGAATCATGCACACACACGGAGCCCAGGGGGGAGCAAGGCACTTGGTGATGTGCTGTGGTGGATAATCAAGGATTACTTTTAGTTTCTAAGAGCCAATTTGGCTAAACTACAGTGACCAGTGTTTGGTCAAATACTAGTCTAGATGTTGCTGCCAACGTTTCTTTTTTTTTTTTTTAATTTTCATTAATATTTACAGTCAGAAGACTTTCAATAAAGATTATCCTTCATAAAGTGGGTGGGCCTTATCCAATCAACCCAAGGTTTAAAACTTATGCAGGTTTTCCGTTGAGAGTTTCCACAGAAAGACTTCTACTTCTATCCAAGACGTAGAAATCTTCCCTGAATTTCCAACCTCCGTACCCAAGAGTGCAAGCAGCATCAACTCACAAGTGCTGATGACCGCTGGTCTCAGATGCTTGAGCCCGCCAGGATGGGTTGTTTCAGTATCACTCCGGGAAACACGGAAAAGGAAGCAGTGAGGTGAATACACCACGTGCAGGTTGGTTTTACTGTTCATATGCTTTATTTTATATGAGAAATAAAGCATGGATGACGTAAGGAGCAAAATGAAAGACAGACGAAAGGAAGCAGGGAGATTGACTTTGTGGAGATGGGAAGGGGATGTGGGATTGAGAGGATATGGGAGGGTAAAGTGAAATAAAACATGAAGATGTGATATGTGTATGTGCTAATTCCCCTAAACAAATGTTTTTAATATATATCACAGATATATACTAGTACTTTAAAAAATAAGAGATTCACACTAAAGTTTTTAAAGACAAAATATTACATCTATAAATTACTCTTTTTGTTTGTACTTTTTATTATAATTTTTAAAGAATACAAAATAGTGATAGAAGAAAACAGCATTATAAATGATACAAGATTTCACTAAGCAAAGTAATAGGAATCCAACAATAGTTGCTGTACTACATGATGTTATGTGCAAAATAGTTTTTCAGATTACCAGATATGAACGTGTAGGTTTTGTTTAAAAAAAAACCAATAACTAAGACGTTATAAGAAATTCAAGAGAGAAAAAAATCAGAGTAAAAACAAAAATTGTGTTAACTGCTTCTTTTTAATATTCATATAATTAGAATTCTCAAGGTAGAAAGGAGTAGGCAGTAAATATTTAAAGATCTAAAATTTCTGAATTTAGTTCAACTTATAATACCACATTTCCAAGAAAAATGAACCTTTTGCACAAGAAATTTAAATGAAATCATACCAAGATACACAAAAATGAAATTATCCAAAACTTATTATAAAGAAAAAAATGGTTAAAGCATATACATAAAAATATTAGTTATGGAAGAACAAAATTAAATAGCATCTTATTCCACATTAGAAAGAAAAAAAGGATCAAGTGTGTAAGAAACTAGACTAAAGGACTGAAAGAAAAAAAGATCTATCGTCTTTGAATTTTATACATAGAAAACATACCTTTCAAAACTAAAAGTATTTTCTAGTTATACAAACTTGAAATATTTTAATACCTCTAGACATAGCATATAGGAAATAACAAAGCATAATTCAAAAGGCAAGAGAAGTTGCAGTATGCTCCTGGATGAACAATAAAGAGCTCTCAAAGTGATAGTTATGCAGGACTATATAAAATGTATTAGATGAACCCTTATTTAAAAGGTCATTGAAGATTTCTATGAAACAGTACCAATCTCAGTTCGGAATATACACGTATTTTTTCATATATATGTGTGTATAAAGGACTGGGAAGAAGTAACATAAAGTCAACAGAAAATAGAAATACACGTTTTAAAGTTTCTAAAACTAGGAGAAGATATCATACAATGTCTTTTAGATAAATTGTAATTCAAAGATATAGAATAAATCTTAAAACAAAAATTAAGATTAAGCAATATTCAGAAAATTAAATACTAATTAATTTAAAATTAAATGTTTCAAAACGAACTAAGAAAAAGTTTTCATGATAGTAAAGAAATGCTAAGAATAAAACATAAGATAAATGCTGGAATGACAAATAAATGACCATCACTTCTGAAAGTTTGGGGATAGGATACCACACAAAGTTCTAGTGTGTTGTGGACATGGATAATGACCATGACATTTACTAGTGGCCAGTGTCACTTGTGGGACTGAGCGACTGCTGTTTCCTTGAAATCCACCCTGTAGTCCCATATGGAATCTTGATCCATAGGGTGCAAGAGAAGTCCATTTGTAGAATGTGCTGATGGAAATATTTTGCTCCTGTACACGAAAGAATAACTGAAAGACTACTAATGTATACCTCTTATTCTCCTGTGTGTGTTTGCCCTATTTGGTGGGTTCTTTTCATTCTCGTTCATGGGGTTGTGACCATTTTGCTCCCTCTCTAGAACATCATTTGGTAGTCTGTGTAGGCTTGGCTTTGTCATCATGAAATTCTTTAGTTGTTCTTTGTCATGGAAGTATTTCACTTCTCCATTATACTTGAAAGAGAGTTTTGCAGGTGTATCAGTGTGGGTTGGAATTTGTTTTCTTGCAAGACTTGAAGTACTTTGCTCCATGCTTTTCTTGCCTTGATGGGTTGTGAAGAGAAATTTGCCATTATTCTGATGGGTTTTCCTTCCAATGTGATCTGTTTCTTCTCTTTAGTGGCTTTTAGTACACTGTTCCTGTGGCGAGTTTCTGGGATCTTGGTTATTATGTGTCTGGAAATGGTTTTGATTGGGTTGATGTTGCTCGCCGTTCTCTATGCTTCGGTTACTGAATTTTGCATCATTGGTATTGACTCCTTTCTTCTCATTGATGCCTATTAGTCTCACATTGTTCACCTTTGCATTGTCTTACAGGTGTTGAATTATTTTTTCCTGCATTCTAGTTGTTTTTAAGAGATCTTTGCTTACTTTTTCACGAGCTACAATGGTGTCTTTAACTTAAACGGATTTGCCAGCTTGTGATTGAGGTTTTAATTTCCTGTACATCACTTTCAATCTGTTTTATACATTTTATTTCTTTCCTATATTGCTTATTCAGGGGTTCCATCATTTTTATATATTTGTCTATTTTTTTAATAGTATATTCTTTAGAAGCACTTAGTACTTCTTTGATTATAGTTATCGCTACATTTTTTAACTTCAGAATCTAATTTCTTCTATACTTTTCTGCAGTTGTTTCTTTACTTCCAACGCTATTATTTCAGAGATTTCAGGTGTGTGATTTACAATTTCCTCTATGCTAGTGTCTTCTGCATTTATACTGGGTGGACTCAGGGCCTGAGGCTGCTTTTTTTTCCTTCTCTTTTTCATTTCGTATACCACTGATTTTTGACCTTTCGTGTAGAGCTTAGAGTTATTACCTTAGCACAAAGTCAGGATCTAGGAAGTTCAGACTCCTCTAGGTGGGTGTGGCTTGGGTCTGGGTTGCTGTGCTCCAATTCTTCCTGCTGCAGCCTTGCAGGTGAACCCTTTATGTCACACTGGCAAGATGTTCTGCTTCTGAGTCAGCTTGGTGGGTTTTGCCTCTAGCCTCTTTGCAGGGAGTTCTGCTGAAAGGTTCCACCCTGGGCCTGCACTCTGGGTCACTTCAGGGTCTGGTGGCCGGGGCAGTCTCACACACATGCCGGGCCTGCACTCTGGGTCGATTCAGAGTCCAGCGGCCTGGGCAGTCTCCTATAAATTACATTTTTTTTTGTTTATGTATTTGGCACAGTGTATTACTGTGCAGCTTGGACTTGTAGTGATCATCCTGTTTTCAGTCTCCCCAGCACTAGGACTGCAGGTATACACCACCATTCCCTGTCTCGTGGGGCCGACCTGACATATGGGACTAGGGATCAAGCCCTGGTCCATATGCTTGCCAAAGCAGGCGCTTAGTCCACTGAGCTATCTGGCTGGACTTTATAACTTACTCTTAATGGTTAAGCATTATACTAACCGGGGGATTGTGAGGGATAGAGAATAAAGCAAATGGGGCAATAAGTTCAAAATTGATGAATGTGGAAAAAGGTTCTGTGGGATTTTTCTGCTCTATTAATTTACAGTTAAATTAATAGAGCAGAAAAATCCCACAGAACCTTTAACCCTACAGTTTTTCTGTAGGGTTGAAATAAATTTTAATCAAATTACTTAAAAAACTTGTATTTTCTGTGGAAGCCTTTTACAACTCAAAGTTTCTCCCTCTATAGAATAAGAATTTAGGAAATCAGATTGTGCTTAATCTATACTTGGAAACATGTTAATGACTGGGACCAGAAGAGATGGAGCAAAGATAAATTTTAGAAACCTATCTTGATAAATCAGTTTATGAAAGTGGGATGGATGTTGCGTACTTGTAATCCCCAATACTTAGGAGGCTGAGGCAGGACAGGGCAGCCTTGGCAACACAATGAGACTACATGATATTCATGCCACCACCACCACCCCCAAAAATCAATCCCTCTTCCCCCAGTGGAATATCTGGCATGCAGACAAGGGCAATGGCAGGACTCTTCAGGTGTTCCACAGTGCCTATGTAACCCATCTGCCAAGTTAGTGGGGAAGAATGCAGTCCAAAGCATTGTGTGGAAGTCTTCACACATTCCTCATGATGACTTGACCTGGGGAAACTTGTGTGGATAAGCAGGCATCCCATCTGCTGGACTAGAATGGGCAAACCCTGGCCTCTGAGTCAAATCCCACCTGCCCATTTTTCTTTCTTTGGTGTGGAGAGCCATAGAGGGTAGCCTGGGAATGGTCAGAGGCCGGATTCCTCTGTGGCCTGCGGCACCTCCTCAAGCCTGAGCTAGATTACCCCTCCCATCGTGTGTGCCAAGATGGCGCCCATTTCCTGCTTCCGCCTTCACTGTAACCCGCCTACTTCATGATGTAATCAGCCTCTGTATAGCAATGCCCTATAATGTTGTGTAACGTGGCAAAGCCTGATTGGGGGATTAACTTGTATAAATGGTGGTGTCCGACATTAGTGAGAAGAGAGGAGAAGAAGAGTAAAAGAAGAAGAGACAAGGTCGAGAGAGGAACTGGGCTCTCTCGGGGGGCGCTGACCTGGAGAACGATTAAAGCCTGCCATCGCTAAGAGATCTTGTCGGGTCTTCCTTTCCTGCCGGCCGGGAGGGGACGCCGCGGCCCGACACTTTGGCAGAATCAGGAATTGAACTCAGGCTCTTGTGCTTGCCAGCGAAGTGCTTATTCTAGTGAGCCATCTCCCCAGCCCCGTATCTGCCCATTTTTTATGTGGTTTGCAAGCTAAGAACACATTCCATTGTCAAATGACTGAAAAAAATGTCAAAAGGATATCTTGTGACACATGAGAGTCAAATTTCAGTGTCTTATCAATCAGGTCCATATTTGTTTTTATTATACAACTTCAAAGTTTACTACTTTAAAATTAATATTATGGGTACATTTTAGGTATACACAATAACATTCATCATAGGGAATTTGTACCTGGACATGGTATATCTTGCTGCTTCTTTTTTAGTCAACCATCTCCCCTCCCTTCAACATCTCTTTCCCTCCTTATTTGCAAAAGCTTTGTTTCCATTTTTTCCTTTTATTCTTTTTTGTTTTTGTTTTTTCTTTTTCCCCTCCCCCTCCCTTGTTCCCCTTCTCATATGAACATTTTCTTTCCATTTCCCAATATCTATCATACATTTTGGTTCTTACTTAACCTTTCAGTTTCTCATACCAACTCATTTGTTTATAAACCATCCAGCACCGCTATCCCACTACAATGCCTCAGCAGAGTGGTAGTGACAGACTGAGCCTTGTGAAACCGGGACTTCCAGGGGGAGCAAGCTGGGAGGGCCACTACTGTGCCTGGGGGACTGCAGCTTGGGACATAGCTGGTAAGCCTCCCACAGTGATCAGGTGAACACCCAAGACAAAGAATGACCCAGCCTAGATGTCAACACAGCTAAGATTGAAAAATCCTGGGGATGGGCACTGAGACCCTGTCTTGAGTAAGACGAACACCCCACCCTGCCCTTGAGCCCATCTCTGTGTCCAGTTCCACCTTCCACCCTGTACAGGACTGGGTGATGCTGAGCACTGCTGCCCTGGTCCTGCACAAGTCCTCAGGTCAGTGATCTTGCAGCCCACTGTCCTGTCTCTTCCCTCCCTGCTTCAGGGTGCTACAGTCCTTGTGAGATCATCTAATTCCATAGGGCCCCATCCTTCCTATTGCACCAGGGCCAGGCTGCCTCTGCTTAACCCAGGCTGGTCAGCTTTCCTGCTTCTCCATCTATAATGGACTGAATGTTCATGCCCCACTCTAGGCAACTAAGATATTGAAGCTGTGACTGATAATGTGTTGGTGTTTGATGGTGGAGCCTTGGACAGTGATTGGGTCATGAAGGTAGAGTCCTCATAAATGTGACACGTGCCCTTGAATGGAGAGCTATGTAGGCTCTTGCTACCCCTCTCTGTTTGCTGCCATGTAAGGACACAGCATGGTAGCTGTGGCAACCATGGAAGTTGCCCTCACCAGGAACCAAACTGCTGGGCAAATGCATCTTGGATTTTCTAAGCTCCAGAACTCTGGAAAATAAATGTTTGTTGTTGAAGCCACAAAGTCTATGGTAATTTGTTACAGTAGGCAAACCAAGAAAGACAGCAGCATTTGCTGGGCTCAGGCCAGGAGGGTGTTAGCAGTGATCCCAGGGTTTCCTTTCACACCATCTTGATTGAGTCACTACTAAGGTTCCTGTTTTGTGAGACAGAGTCTCACTATGTAGCCTAGGCTGGCCTTGAACTTGTCATAGTCCTCTTATCTCAGCCTCCTGGAATGCTGGGAATGGTGTGTATCACCATGCCTGGCTCACACCCAACCTTTATCTTAGGGGACATTCTGTGCTTGCACTGAACTGAGTTGGAGGTAGGACATCTGGAGTTCTGCCTACTTCTGTCATTGCCCCCCAGCTTAGAAAACCAAGGCTAGAAGCTTGAATAGATGAAGCTAGCTTACTGCAAAGGGTAAGGCTACACCATGGGCTATCAAGAGGTCTGGTCTGGGGGTCCATTGAACCAGTGTAAATCCTGCTTCAGATGTTGATACACACGAAAACTTAGACTCCTTATCCATAGGCCCATGACAGTTTTCAATTTGTAAGTAGGGAAGGGCAAGGTGACCACACTCCTGTTTGTGGCACATGTGAAAATGACTTGATCATGGCAATGAGTAGGTTGAGAGGTAGACTGTGATCACACTGTGGGATCTGGGGCTTTCTAGTGAGAGATTGGGGCACTCAGGTTAGGAGTAGAATGTGGTGGGCCTGTCAGAACAGAGCTAATAATAAAAGCTAATACTCACAGAGCATTCGCTGTGTTCTGAGCACTGGACTAAAGGTTTCCACTAATACATTTGTCTAATTCTTCCCAGATCCCTGGGACATAAGTACTTGCATAACCCCTATTTTATAGGTTAAATACATGGGTCACCTGAGTTCTCTGCACTTTCAGCACTTAACCTCAAGCACCCAGCATACAGTGAGTCTGTCTCTCACCATGGAGACCAGGTGACTGTGCCTGTCCATTATCTAGCATGCGGGGGAGGGTGAAGAGCTTGGCCACATTCTCAGATGACAACCTTAGAACTTCTGCTACTGATATAGGGGATTGAAACTCACAACCTGAAAGGTACCTGGGATGAGTTCGTGTTCTCTAAAACCAAAGAATGAATTAAAGCTTCTGTCTGAGAGAGAGGGACAGAAGGGAGGCCAAAGTGAGTTTTCCCCAGGAAGTTGTCTCTTCTAGGGACTTTTGTAGTAGAAAAGAAAAAAACCATGTAGGTGGTGAGGCAGGTCTAAGGTAGAGAACATGGGAACTCAATTAGGTGGGCATGAGGTGGGACAAAACTATGGCCAACCAATGAGATCACAAGCACCATTGCTCGGGTAAAATTGATTAAATCTAGAACTGAATGGGGAAGCAAGTCACATAGCAAGCAGGCATGAACATAAAACAGGAGTTTATCTGGTAGCCACCTGATAGTGGTTGGATTAGTGACTCTTCCTGGATTCCTCAAGGTGATGATCAATCCTGGATGCTTATCTTTAGGGAGGTCAGCATTTGTTTGATCTTTGGTCTTTAGGTCTGGCCCACAGCAGGAGCATCTGTTTCTCTTACAGTTGCAAGGTATTTTGTCTTCCATGCTGTCTCCTTGAGGACCTAGCCCTGTCTGACCCCCTATAATATTTCTAATTTAGCTGCCAACAACACTACTGCCAAAGAGATCACCACTGGGTGGCACAGAAAACCCCAGTGGGGACATCATATTCCTTTTTCATTCACAGTTCTCTGTGGTGAGTTATGTACATCCCCCCAACCCAACAGTAAGTTTCTCCTCTTATAGGAGAAATAGAAATCACTTGATATGAAATCACTGCTGTGGGATTCCTGACATGGGTATATGATCTGAACCTGATAAGGAGAACACAAAACAGCTCCAAGCTTGGGGCTGGCCTCAAGGCCATTAATGTTCAAGACCACATAATGAAACCATGAAAAAAAAGTACTTCTTAAGTCACCAAATCTACTGTATCTTGCGACGGTGGTCTGAGCACTCCGGACGGTTGATATGTGCAAGAATGTGCTTTGTTCTTTGGAAATGCATACTGAGAGCAAGGAGAACACATGTTTGCAACCAATTCTCACAGGGCTCAGAAAAAGAATGTAGCTCATGTATCCCAAATGTACATGACAAGACCTTGTCTCAAAAAATCAAAATATTAAATCAAGTTGAAAGATATATATGATCACCATATTCTTCATGAAAATCACCTCTAAGTTGAAATTACTATTATTTTTCATGTATTTAGTACAGGGTCTACAGGGTATCACTACACAGATCAGACATGTAGTGATCCTCCTGTTTTTAGCCTCCCAGGAGCTAGGATTACAGGCTTGTGCTAGCATGCCCAGTCCCAATCTCCAGCTCATTGTGCCCTGGGGTTTCGATCCCTGGGCCTAACATGCTGGCCCTGCCCCTGGGGCATGCTGAGATGGCAATTGAGACTGGGTGTGATGGCATTCACTTATAATCCTAGCTCTTGGGAGACTGTAAACAGGTGGATCACTATTTGTCTGATCTAGTAGTGAGACCCTGAACATGACAAAGACTCAAAACAGGTCCTTTTACCTCACCTTCCATCTGTTCCTCACAACACAAAGTCAAAAGCCCTCCCCAGAATCCACCTGCCATACTCTATGACCTTTCTCTTGCAGCCTGTCAGAGCTGGCTGGGGTTATAGGGCACCATTGGAACTTGTCACAGTGAGGTTGGCTTTGTGCCCCTGAACTGTGTTACCAATAAAGTAACCTTACCTGTTACTGAAGCCAGAGGAGCATCCTTTTCTGCTTCCTGAGGCTATTTCTCAGGGGCTCATCCAGCTCTGAGTCTGTCTCCTATCACTCCAAGCCCCTTGAAAGAGTGACCCCCAACTAGCCCTGGAGTGGACCTGCTGCAACTGCTGTGATAAAATCGATCAAACTGGGATTAAATCGGTAGGCAAGTCAGGTAGCAAGAGGACATGAACAAAGAACAGGGGCAGAGGGGCTTTCTTGTAGGGGGTTTGGTCAGTGACTCTTCCTGGCTCTTTTAAGGTGATTGATAACTTCTTTAGAATATCAATCACTGATACCTATCCCTAGGGATATATGTGGCTGTATTTGTTTACTCTTGCCTTTTTTTTTTGTATTTTAGGGAAGGGTCTACATGGGGCTCAGGGTCTCACTACTAGATTGAACTAGTAGTGCCTCTCCTGTTTACAGCCTCCAAAGAGCTGGGATTACAGGCACAAGCCACCATACCAGTCTCAACTGTCATCTCAGCATGCCCCAGGGGTGGGCCAGCATGGCAGACCCTGGGGATTGAACCCCAGGACCTTCTTGCAGGTGCTTTAATCTGCTTAGCTATTTGACTGGCCCTTGTTTATTCTTGTCCTGAGGTCTGGTCCAGAGTGGGAGTGTCTGTCTCTCTCACAGCTGTAAAATCACCTTGTCTTCCATGCTTGTCTCCTTGAGGGCCTAACCAGCCTTACTGTCTATAATATCTAACTCAGCTGCCTTCAACAGTAATCTTATTGGTTGCCCATAGTTTCACCCCTCCTCACGCCCAGCTAGTGACTTCCCATGGTTCCCACCTTGGACAGCCTCACCTCATGGTTTTGCTCTATGAACATCCCTAGAAAATCCTGGGCAACCCACTGGGGTCCCCTTCTGTCTCCCTAGGACAACTTTTTTCCCCCCAATGAATATATTCTACTCTTAACCTCCACTGTCCCTAAAATTCATTTGTTGGTTTTAGAGAGCAAACTTGGCACAGGTGTCTTGCCAGTTGGGAATCATTCCCCAGTACCACCTAGGCCTTGTCCACATCTAGGACCCTATCTAGGAATGTGGGGTCAATCTCCTGGAGCCATTCCAATCTTTAAGAACCAGCTTAAAATCACATGGTCTGTGCTGCCCTGATACTATGCTGCTCTCTGTCATACACTGTCCGTGTACTACATTGTATCAATGGATTCCTTCCTTTGGCCATAGGCCCTACAAGGTGATGCTGTAGACTCATCTCTCAGAGTACTGCCCAATGGTTTGTCTGCTATTCTCAAGTGAATTGCATTGAGAATAACCAGTATTGGCTGGGGCGCTGGCTCAGTGGCAGAGGGCTAACCCAGCATATGCAAGGCCCAGGATTCCATCAGAGCACTGCCAAAAACAAACAAAACAGACAGCCAATGCCTACTGGTGCACACATAGCTGCACAGAAGTACAGTACCTGCTTCCTGTCATTCAGAGCTCAGTACTCCTTTGCCAGGCTGGCAGTAAGCCCAAGAGTGCAGCACAGCTCGAGAGAATGAAGGAGCTAGGGGCTGCTCAAGGTTACCTGAAGTGCTAACCACACTAGCACACCAGACAGTAGCTACCAGTGCAGGCTTTGGGGGGTTTTCTTTGACTATGTAGCCTCACACAGGAACTTCCCTTCCCACGATGATGACCTCTGTGGAGGTTTCTGGACTGGGCTATGTGAAGAAGAGTGAGGGAAGTGTCTTAAATCTGTTCAAATTACTGTGAAACAACTCCACAGATTGGCTCCTTTAAAAATAGGAGAGAGCCCCTGAGACCGGGCAGAGACGGCGCGGCCGACACCGCCGTCCTGCTCCATCCCGCCCGCCCCCGCCCAGCCCCTGGG